>CM062805.1:1319853135-1320128109 GCA_031772625.1 Pinus tabuliformis | reverse complement strand
TTCATCACGTGATGTAGATGTGAAATTCCTAAATATGCAATCTAAAATGATAAACAATCGTTTATGTTCTTTTAGCAATGAAAATCCTAGCTACAAAGGAAAGAAGATGATGATTTTTCTTTTAGCAGAGAGCATAGAGCACACACTAAATGCACTTTCCTAAATCAAAACAAGCAGTCAAAATGTAGGTGCACATGCATGTATTTGTTTTCTGCTTTCTTAATGTGTGAATGAAAAAAATAATGCTAAGTACAGATCTGAACTATTTTCTTTCAAAGCAAAAGTACTAACAATTTTCTCTTTTCAAAACGAAAGGAAGACTAAGACGACACTTTTCAATTTTGAATTTAAAACTATTTTCAACACTTGAAATACTAATAATTTCAAAATCAAGTACAATGACAAAAGTACAATCAACTATCTAGAAGAGGAAGACTTTACGACACTCTTCTTTTGATTCAAAATGACAATTACAACACTTGCATCAAAGACAACAGTTCGATTAGGCTACTTTCGACAAAGGAAGATTGAAAATGATTGACAAATACACGACTTTTTTTTACAATTCCTAACTGATGGAGGCTGAAATAATGTAAAGGAATATGGTTACTGCAAGAAGGTACTGATCATGAACAAAAAAACTACTTAATAAAGTTGAAAACAGAGAGAAAAACCAAATTTCAAAGAAGAAACAAAGTTTACTCAATCATCGCACCTGTAACACAGGGAAACAGGGATGCATCTCACCTGCAACACACGGGAGGTGGGATGCATCTAGGTTTCATAGTTACAGACAGTGCGATGGGCCAGGAAGTGAAACTGAGCTTGGTTTTTTCTCAAAACTTGCAGCTAAGTTCAGTGATTTAGGCTAAGTAATAATGTACAGTAAACACAAAGCATACGGGTAGGATCTGATGAGGTTCTGAGCTACCACAAGGGCACTTATAATGCTTTGTGTTAGGTTCCTATACCAATAGGTTTCATTTTTCATGATTGACTATGGAAGAGCCAAATATTTTCATCCTTTCATGTTGCAAAGGTTCCATATTTTGTATACAGAAAAAGAAAATTAAAAAATGTAAAGAGGGTATTCCCTAAAAGAAAAATCAAAGGGAAAAAAGAGTAAATTGGTCAGAAAGAATAATAGAAATGAACCCCAAACCAAAAGACCAGGAATGTGGCCAGTCAAAATGCCACTGGTATCTTGTTTGAAAGATTCAGAATGTGCAAATATTGTTGTTTATCACACTTGATGGATGGCCCAATAGTTCAATTTGGACCACACCATATTTAAATTTACTGTTGTAGAATAGAGAATGAAGGTCTGTCCAAACAGTTCAAGCTTGGCAGATGAGTAGATAGGTAGATAAATGAAGGAGCCCAACTGTTTAATCTGGGCCCTTAGAAGATATAAGGGTAGATTTAGATATGAAGGCAGTCGAAAGAAAAGAGGAAATCAGGGTTTGCTAGTCCAAATGCACCCAATCCAAAGGAAGAAAAAATGCTAGGTGTATTAGGCTGGGTAAGCAGTTTGAGGTTGCAGAAGCAAGGTTATGATCAATTTTTACCTTATCAAGAAGGATTCATCTCATCAATCACACTAGTACCATGGCAGAGTGATTGAAGAATAGTGGAAGCATGACTAATTTTCCCCATCATTCCCCTAAGATCATTTACTAACATCCCCTCAGGGACCTTGGGATCTGCCCAATACTCCTATTTCACTTAATTTTATGAGAAATGCTAAGTTAAACTCTGAGTTTAGTTAGTGAAAAGAAGCCACATTTCTTGTGTAAAAATCATCATTCCATACTCCTTTCATTTCCCTACACCTAAGTTTCTACTCCATAAACTTAGCATTCACTCATGCAGTTTCATTCCACAAAGTCATATTAACATCTAACTTTATTATTTAGCTCCCTTAATCATTTTTCCCACCCCTAATCTACAAAAAACTATATAAAAACCCAGAAAATACTAAATACCCCTACCCCTTGGCACTATAGCCATATAACCCGAGTTCGGGGAATATTAAGTTCGTTTGGGACTTGTATTAGCCCTTCCGCGTCCAAAATGCTTGGGATTAATTTAACATCTGGTTAAATTAATAACCATGCTAACCCTCCACCTAAACCATTTCCACTCCAATGAAACATATAAAAACCCATTTTTCTAAAGTTTAAACTCCCGCCGCATTAACAAATAATATAATATTCGACGAGTCTCGCGTCCAAAACTGCTCGCCCTCCATCGTCGCCCGTCCGCCATCCGATCCAGCGCCCGCGATCCAACGACTGGTGGCAATATCGCATGCCCTGATCTGCTGAAGGTTAGCATTTGGGGGATTGGCAGTATTGCTGCCGTACCCCCGCCACGCGTCAATCTCCCGGCGTGATCGGAGCCCCTCCCTGCAAAACCACCCTGGGCCAAAGGCGGTGTGGGGAAAACCGCTTACCGCCCGCCACCTTCCCCCTGACGTCATGTACACATTGCCGATGACGTCGCATCCATGTTGGCCCCCACTCCTCTGCAGTATTGCCACATCACCCGCTGACATCACCGCCCTGCCAACATGTCATGTGCCACGTCACCATACATGTCAGCTGCCACGTCACCCTCCATACCCGCTACGCGCCAAAATTATGTCAGGATGACGTCATCACTAAAAAGCACCAAAAGTGCTAAAATGTCCAAAATTCAATAAAAAATCGTGAAAATGACCATTTTGCTTATTTTCTATTGTTATGCTGGTGAAGAACGTGCATGCAGTTTATGAACAATCTGCCACCAAATGCACATAGTCCATCACCCTGTGAATTTGGCTCCATAGCTCAACCGTGCAGCTCGGGTTGTACCCGCTAATTTCCCTCTGCACCATAAAAAACAAGTATTTACCCATTGTTTACCCATAAACCCTATTTTTCCGCAGTTTCTCCATTGAAATTGATTGAGCATCTACAAATTCAAACTAAAATGCACTCCAACCCATGAAATTCCACTTGTAAATTCACTAGGTGACCCTTTGTTCAAGAGCAACCTGGCAAATTGGCCCTCCTCTTCAAATTCCACCATTAAAATACATTTTAAGCTCGTTTCCGCCAACAGAGTCTCCAAACTGCCCATCAACTAAGTGCATTTGTCAAAATCTCCTGCTAAGATTCCCATCCCCTTTGTATATCCAGTCTCTCAGTTTGCCTCGACATGGTTTGTTCTCCCTGTGAATTTTACCCGATAAACATGTTTCATATCAAAGCTCAATCTACAAATTCCTTGGGAAAAATTTCGTAGCCCCTATTCTATTGATAGTTGTTGTACACAAGATAGAGTTTCAAATTGCAAGCACCCAAAAATTTGAAGATGGCCACTCCAGCAGCCTTGAACATCACTCCTCTTAATGCACCTCACAAGGAGCTTGATGCATTACCTTTGGCTGATAGAGACCACCTAATTCAAGATTTGGTTGGTGACATAAACCATTTGTAGACCTTCTGTTAGCTGAGGAACATTATTTGAATAACCGTGACATTTATGGCATTTGGGAATCAAACTTTCCTATCTACTTCCTCCCTTCTGTCAATGTCTTCCCTGAAATTATTCGCCTCTGCTGTGAAAACTATGACCCAACTCAAAGAGTAGTCAAGTCTCCATCTAGGAGCACCCTCTTCCAAATAACTCCTGATTCAATCAACCAAATGCTAAATTTCAAGAAAACTCACCTTCTGGTCCCTCTCTCTATGAAATTCCTTCTTGATGAAGGTCTTAAACTCTCTACATCAAAGATAACTAGAATTTCCAAAACATTCATGAGAGCAGACCACCAGCCTACAGGGCCACCTTATTTTCTTTATGTATGTTTCAATGAAGTGGGAAAACTACTAGTAGACATGATATCTCATGTGCTAGGCTTCAAGACAAGTGAACATATTGATCATACTATATTGGTCTTGCTGTCTGCATTTACCCCAGGACAGCCCCCTGCTGTCAAGTACAACTATGCCAAATTTATTTCCAATAAGATACATGACCAACTGTTGAAGCTGGATAGGGAGGGAGTGTTCAAATATTCATCCTATATCTATCATTTGTTCATGTATTATTAGCCAAACTGTTTCCAATGCCCCATCAAAAGATTGGACTCTAAAGGAGAAAAGAGGTCTGTGATTTTTTGGACCTCAGTCTTTCATGAAGTCCACAACTCCCCCTACTCTTACTGTGAGTTTGTTGACCTGTTTTTCTATCTAGTCTCTTATCTCCTGATGAGAATTCCTCCTGTTAGGCTATCCTATGACATGCAGAAAATATTGCAGCTTTCAAAGAACTACAAAATAGGTGACTGGTACTTTTACCAAAGTCACACTGTCATTAGGATATATGGCTGTGAGCTTTGTCCCTAAAGGTTTCCCAGATATGTGCCAATGAGACTGTTTGCCTTGGAGTATTATAGGCAACTCATCAATTCAGATTTAACCCATTTTCATAGTGCCAAGAAAAAGGCTCGCCTGAAATTGAAAGACCAACTAGGCCCCTTTGTCATGAACAAGAAAGAAGGTTGGCAGGATGCTGATCAAATACTGGGGGAGAAACTCAAGTTGAAAGGAGTTTTTGGTGGGTCCCTTATGACCCAGATGGTTTCATCAATGCCAGAAAAATAAAATATAGACTGTCAGCCATTGAGCATTGCAAAATCCCACAGATTGAACAATTTGCTAACCAAGATGAGTGGGTGCAAGGCACACTAGTTGAAGAGTTCACTCAAGAAGAAATAATGGAGCGAAATGTCAAAGATTTGGAAAAAACTCTTGACTTGGATTCTTTTGAGCAGGTAATATTCAAACTACCACAACAAGTCGGAGAAGGCACATCATCCATTGCAGCTTCACAAGCTGCCCAAGAAAGATCTACACCAGCAACAGGTATAGAAAAAGGCAAGGAGTTGATGGATGCAGAGCAAGAAACAGTGACAGAACAACCTACCACCTCAAAGGAGTAGAGTCAAGGGCAAGCCCCTCCACAGCAAACTGAGGCACTACAGGTGCCAGCTTTACAGACTCCTCTTAATGAGGAAAGAGGCAAGAAGCGCGATAGGGAAGAAACCACACCTCCAAGTGGGTCAACACAGCAACTAGAAGCCAAGAGATAGAGAATTGATCCTCAAGCTAAGGAAGAAATTACTGAAGAAGTCATAGAGAGTATGAGGAGGGAGAGATAAACTAGCCAGCAAACACCTACTAGCTCATTCCAGCAAGAGTAAGAGAGGCAGCATGGTATGGAGGTGTGCTCCTCAAGACAAAAAAGTAAACAACCACCTGGTATTAAATGAACTTTTATGGAAATCAAGGCTCAAAATGAGTTGTTAAGAGTACAAATATATGACCAATTCCTCAAGACAACACCCTCCAAACAACAGAGATTAATGGCAGCCTATGACTTTAAGGAGGAGAAAATGATTCTAATTCATTTCAAGCCTAAGATACCACAACCACAAACAGCTGCAGACTATATAAAGACCAAATTAAAGGTCCTCTCCAAGGACATACACCCCATGGACCAAATTGAGCTACACAAGCAAACAGGGGAAATGGTCTACGCCACTCTAGTAGACAAGGCTATGATGGCCCATCAACTGAAGGAATCACTGAAATATACAAACACTCAATTGGATTTGGAGAGAATGTCTTCCTTGGCCAAAGATAACATAATAAAAACATTGGAAGAAATAATTGTGGAACTAGGACATGATCCTAAGAAGGATGCCAAAGGCATCCAGGCCCCCATAAAGAAAAAAGTGGAAGATATTGCTGCACTCAGAAAACAACTGAGGTTACTTGCAGCTATGCACCCTCAAACTGTAGAACTTGTACAAGAAAAGGAGGGAGAAGATACCATGGATCTGCTAATGAATATGAACCAAAGAATAATTCAGATGGAGGAAGAATTGGAGAGAGCATTGCAAGGCAAGCAGGGAGAGTCGACCTCCCAACCACCTCAAACAGCTCCAACTGTTGCCACTGTTCCTCCCACACAAGCAGCAGCAATCCCTCTGTTATTCCAACATCCACAACAACTACATCAACTATAGATGCTACAGCAGGAGAAACAACAACAGCACCAGAATAGCATGAGTATGGAAGAAATGATGAAAGCAGTCAAAGAGCTAGAAGTTCAGGTAACAGAGGTGAAAGAGGCCAAAGAAAAGTTGGCCAAGCTAGAGGCAAGCTATGACAAGTCCAAGATGACAGTGGGTGAGAAATAAAGGGAGATAAAAGCCTCGGATAACAAAATAAATGCCTTAGAGAAGGAGCTTACTTTAGACAAAACTCTAGCTGAAATCAAGAAGATTTTGTGGGCCAAGATTGGCCAGTCAATCACTGACCAATGGCAATCGATTCAGACCATACATGAACAAATAGAATTGATAGGCCTAGCTCAATTTGAGACTCAAAGGGCCTGAGTATTATTGGGAAATATGCCTGAGCAATCCAACAAAATGATTCACTTCCTAAACACTCATACCAAAGAGGAGTTGGCAACATTAGATATCAGCAGCAGGACAGATACTATTCTGACAGTGAAAAAGGTGTTGACCCTGAGAAATTTTGTGCAGACTCTAGAAAGAAAGAGCTAGGAAATGCAAGCAGAAATAAATGACTTCAAACTAAAGATTGCTACATTGCGAAGTAGAGGGTTACCCAGTTTATTGACCAGTAGTGGCAGACTGCTAACCCATGAACAATATACTACCAGGATGAATAACTATATTTCCAATCAGATTACAGCATCCTCGAGTATCTCAGAAGCAACAGGTCCTCCCTCTGGACAAAATCTTTATGACAAGCTAGAGAATCTGTTCTACATTGAACATGAGATAAATCACCTATTTGAGGTTCAGCCCAACTTTTACAGATATACTGAAGCTGATGAAACACTGATTAAAATACAAAGACATCAGCTGCCCCCAGAGGATTGGTGGCAGGCAATGCTGGAAATTCTACCCAGGTAATTTGATTTATGTTCCTTTTTTTTGGGTCAACTACAGATCAATAACTCTAAATGCATGACCCACTAGTTAAAGCATGAAAAAAATAGATAGAAGAAGTCAAACTGTGACTACAGTTATTTAATGAAAGATCAAGTATGGATGACAAGGCTAGGACAACAAAGCAGTGACGCGGCAAAACAGAAAGACAACAAACACAGGAACCACAAATTAAATATGCAGGTCCAGTCGTCTCATTCAATCTAGAAAGTCAAATATCTCTGACAAATTGGATAGCTGACACATCAATAATTACTGTAGCATTTATTTCTCTCATTTAATTCTTTTGAAGAGTTGGTGAAGAAAGTTATTGCATGAAGACTTATATACAAGATATTTTCTATGTCATTTTTGTATAAATACCTCCCAATATAATATATTTGGGGTTGGTGATTTTCTATTTTGGACTGAGCTGTAAATTCTGAGACTGTTTTAATACAAAAGCTGTTGAAGTTCACTGTTGCTGATCGTCTGGAAGTGGTTTTGATGTTCTGAGACCTGCTACAGAATTCCTGTGTCATTCTATGGAACAATAAGTTATTCTAAACTGTGTTTTATGTTTTCTATGTTTGCAAATTTCATGTGTGTTCCATAATCTTGGTAACAGAGAAGAAGAATAGCCCATGATTTGTCTAAATGCACCCTGTGTTCAATCTATGTTATTAAATATGTTTTCTTCAGAATTAGTCATAAATACGAATTCTTAGCTGCTCATGTTTGCATTGATTCTTTCACTCTGAATATTACCTAGGAATTCTTCAGTGCTCCTTGATAATATTCATGCACTTTCCCTCTGCCAGCATAATGAAAGATTCTTGATTGCCTTTCATTCCCTGACTTCATTCCATCAATTTCAGATTTAAAAATTGTTCCAAAACTACCTATCTTGTTCTGTAGCATTACCATTTACCCAAGGAACACTTGTAGTAGTACACCATCATTGACTCCATTGCCCAATAGTATAGACTGTTTTGGACTTGCATCCCAGATTTACCTAAAATCACCATCCAACAAACTTAAAAGAAAACCCTGTATGTCATAACTAGCCTAAAATATTTCAAAACAAAGCTAAATTAGAAAGAGAGAGCCCTCTCTGGTTGCAGGTAGGCTAGAACCTGCAGCTAAAAGACTGGTTAGTGGTTACCTTGGTCGTATTCCCTTCAGGAGGCAGGGAACAACCTGAGTGATAACACTTTGTAAGTCAGATGTTTAGTTCATAAACTAACCCAGAGATTGACTGAAGGAGCATTTATCTACTTCTCAATTGCATAGAAAAGGCATTTCGAAGGCTAGCTGGTTTAACTTTAGGCTCTGTTTGTAGTTTATAAAGCAAACAATAAACAAACAAAACAAACTATTCATTCACCAGCAGAGTCGCCATTTTGTTACAAGGAGAACTAGTGTTGATTCGAACTGCTAGTCCCACTAAGATGGGTGGTTATCTTAGAAACAAACAATGAAAGCTTTTCAAGAGTTCATTTAAGTGTGATAGATGGAAGAGAAGAATAGAGGACCAACTTGGATCCTTCGCTTTGATCCTAGCTTGATTTCTCCTTCCCTTGATAGAATTTGCCACTCTTCTCCTACTTGTCCTGCTTCAAAGAGTACCTCTAGAGTCAAAGTAATAGAAAACTACTAAAGCATCTCTATCTAAAACATCATAACCAATATGGAATTAGAAACACATTGACCATAAAATTGCATTCATAAACAATAAGATTCAGAAATACAAGATCATATGGAGGAAAACTCAAAGAACTTTGTTAATAATAATGTAAGAGAGGATTGAAACCCAACTGTTTGATCCAGCATCATCCTCCCAGTTGTAGAAGCCCTCATCACCTCATGAACATGAAAATCACCCAACAATGTAATGTCTCTTCTCAACAAACCAACAACACTTCCTTACAAAATACAAAATTCTAGCCTCCTGATCTCTTAGATGAGTGATCCATATATAAATGTTTTACAAGGGTCTGAGTCAACTCTAATATTTTGATTAGTGTCATTTCACTGATAATTCTTGGTTCCACTTGGAGATTTCATGATATCTTGCTCATACCTAGGCGAATTCAGAGAAGCAAGTGTCATAGGAGAAGTTTTTGGAAGATTCCATGATCATCCACCTTGTAAACTATCTCTGCCATTTCTATATTCTCGCTCATCGCACCCCATAGAAGGCCATTTCAGTATGCATCGCACTTGGCCAGTTAGGTAGTCAGTATGCATCGCACCTTGCGTAGGGAGCAGCATGTTTGGTCCAGTTTTGGCCAGTTCTGAGTAGTTTTCATGTGGAACTTTTGGGAAATGATGTAATCAGCTGACCATGATCCTTTAGGGTATGAAGTAACACTTTTAGGGACTTAAGGAGTCCTTAGTTTATGGACATATGAGTTTGGGTTTGCAGTGCCCAAATATGTCTATAACTCTGAGATGAATTGGTAGCGTTAACCCCAAAAGATGGATGGTGTGAAAGACCAATGGTGAGACGACCGGTGAACGGAATAACCCAACCCAACTCAATCACGAATATGAAGTGAAAGTTTCATGTTCAAGAGTGATCTGCTACCATAAAATTTTCAAGTTTTCTTCCCTTTTTCACTAGTCATTTCTGACTAGTATGTTATGAAACCAGCTCAAGAAATTTATAGAAAAGATAGATCAACGCCTTAGAATTCAACCTCTTCGAGGGGGCAACCTCCTTTACATTACATAAATGAACAATTCTTGGATGATTCAAATGAAAAAACCTCCTTTCTATATATAGGAGTCTAAGGAGTCACAATATAATCCAGCCAACCTAACAATAATAATATAAAGCCACAAAGATAACAATAGAGGGATTCTATGGGGCACAGTAATAATAATATGGGGGAAATAGGAGCAAAACAATATTAATAAGGGGTATAACTACAATAGTAATGGGGTAATCACTAGTAATATGGGGACCCAACATGCCCCTCTCCAAAAAAGTGTTGTCCTGAATGCTTGAGTAGTTCTGCATACTTCTACATAAAATTCTCATCCTCCCATGTGGAATCTTTAGCGGATAAGTTCTTCCACTTGATAAGATACTCTGAAATTGATCGATTTCGTAGCTGTCGAGTTCTTTTTTCTGTGACTGCTTCCGGTTCCAATATAATTTTTCCTTCCTCGTTAAGTTCTGGCAATATTGTTTCAACTGGGAGCTTGTCACCTATAACCTTCTTTAAACATGAAACATGGAAAACTGGGTGCAATCGAGAAGCTGCAGGAAGCTCCAATTTGTATGCCATAGTACCAATCTTTTGCAACACCTTGTATGGACCATAATACTTTTGTGATAATTTATTATCCTTCTCAGCTTGCTTGAGGGACATTTTCTTATATGGTTGTAGTCGTAGGAATACCCATTCACCTACATCAAAACTTCTTTCACTACGATGTTGATCTGGCTATTGTTTCATTCTATTTTGTGTCAACACGAGGTTATCCTTTAAGAGTTGGAGGACTTGTTGTTGATGTTCAATGTGATGTTCCACTGCCTGAACCTTAGAATTTTCTCTTAAATATGATGTGATGGATGGTGGTTGATACCCATAAAGTGCCATAAATGGGGTCATTTTTGTTGTTGTATGGAAGGAAGTGTTATACCACCATTCAGCCAGAGGCAACCATTTGACCCATTGTGTCTATTTACCATATACAAAGCAACGAAGATATCCTTCCAAACATTTGTTTACTATCTCAGTTTGCCCATCAGATTGAGGATGATAAGATGAGCTATGAGCTAACTGAGTACCAAGACAAGAAAATAATTACGTCCAAAAATTTCCAGTGAAAATGGGATCTCTATCACTTACAATAATCTTTGGGTTTCCATGTAGCTTTTGAATTGTTTCCATAAATGTAGTAGAAACTGTACTGGCTTAAAATGGATGTGATAATGAACAAAAGTGTGCATACTTGGTAATTCTGTCAACTACCACCATGATGAAACTCTTTCCCTCAGACTTGGGTAAACCTGTGATAAAATCCATTGAAACCTCCTCCCAACGTTGGCTTGGAATGGATAAAGGTTGTAATAGACCCGGTGTCTAAATTGTTTCAACTTTATTTTGTTGGCAAACCAAACATTTCGCCACAAACTTTTGAATATCTGATTTAAGGACATCCCAAAAAAATTCCTTCTTAACCCTGTGGTAAGTTTTTAAAAATCCTGAGTGCCCGCCTAAGGGAGAAGTGTACAATTCCATAAGAATCTTTTGTTTTAGTTGGGAATTCTTACAGAGGTATAAGTGATCTTTGTACCATAACGAATCATTTTTCCAGCTAAATGTATCAGACGTACTGGAATCTTGTTGTAACTTTCAAATAAGTGCCCACACTTCTTCGTCATTCTTCCACTCTGTTAGCTACCTATACCAATAGGTTTCATATTTCATGATTGGCAAGGAAGGTTCCAAATATGCTCTGCTTTGATGATGCAAAGATCCCATATTTCCAAAAGAAGACAAGCTGTGCATATAGCTTGATATAGACTCAATTTTGATGGATGGTCCAACAGCCTAATCTGGATCATGCCATGTTTTAAATTTTCAGTTGTAGAATAGAGAAAGAAGTCTGTCCAAACTGTTTAATCTTGGTAGACAAGTAGCTTAGGTAGAGAAGTAAGGCTCCCAACTACTTAATCTGGGACCTTGGAAGAAATAAGGGTAGCATTAGATAGAAAATCAAAAGGAAAAAGCCAGAGAAAAGAAAAGGCAAATAAGGGTCTGCAAGTCTAAGTGCACCCTCCAAGAAGAAACAAAAAATGCTAGGCAAATAGATGGGTAGGCAGATGGGGTTGCAGAAGTGTCATTCCTTACAATTGAAGGTGTGCTAACCTATTTTCACAAAGCAAAATCAATGGATTAAGAAGGTCTCCTTCCCTATCAGGTTGCAGCAAAGCAAAGAAGCATGTCTAACTTCCCAATTTTCCCCTTTTCCATTCATTACTAACATCCCCTCATCAGTTGAGATTCATGGAAGAATTGGTGGTCTTATGCTAGTTCTTATGCTTTTAAAAGCCACATTTCCTGTGTAAAAATATTTTCATTTTGATCTACTCCCTAAGCTAAGTGTTTTTCAAATAAACTTAGTGATTTCACCCCTCATTCACCTTTTCCACCCATATTAACCCCTAATTTCTACCATCTAAATCCCCTATGTTACCCTTTCCCTACTATTATAACACCATGGTGTATAAACCCCAAACATTGTATAAATATCCCTCCCCTTGGCACTATAGCCATATGTTCTCTGTCAGGGATCAAATTGACATCTGGTCAGTTTGAGAAACCTAAGCCTCCCCCCTTCCCCCTTCCGAATCCATTTGACCCATTAAACCCTTTATTTCCTAAGAAAATCCATATGAACAACCCCTTTTACCCATAACCCGCTTCATCTGCAAAAAGCACATAAAAACCCACTTTTTTGACTTATCCAAAGTATCGGCACCATATTATTTTTATTTTGAAAATGCATTGAAAAACCATTACAATCCGCCACATCCCAAAGGTTTCTGCCGAGCACAAATCCCGAAAGAAATATTAATTTAATCCCGCCCCCCTTCCGTATTGTCCGATCACCTCACTGATCCGTCAACCGTCGGATCGAACCCCTTTGATCCGACGGCCATCATCCATATCGGACCGGCCCCGACGTCCCACAGATACCTTCCGATATCTGTCAGAGGGTGACGTTAGGCCTCTGCCACGCGTCACCCCCACAACGTATCAGAGGTACGCCTGACAATTCTGCTTCCGTATCAAAAGCGGTGTGATGAGAAACCGCTAACCACTTCCGGTTTTGGTTGATCCGCCCGGCCAACGTCATCACCACGTCAGACCCACGTCAGTACCACCCCGCCGTCGCATCAGCACCCTTGTCCGCCCCTGCGCTAATATGCCTGCCACCTCATTATCCCCGTGGACCAATCAAGCTTGCCACATCACCCGATGACCTCATGCTGACGTCATCCAGCCTTGACCCCACCCGATGACGTCATGCTGACGTCATCCAAAAAAAGGCGCCAATGTCCCAAAAAACCCATATTTTGGTCGAATTTTCGCGTTTTTTATACTTTTTTGCCAAAACGCTGTTGCTTTCTCTGCATGGTTTTTACGTTCAAACGTGTACCACCTTGCTGAATTCGACCTGGAGACCTTCGCCGTGTCATTTCTACCTGCATTCGTGACCGTTGCTCGCTATATACCAGGTATTTATCCTCGTAAATCCTCATACACCTGATTTGTCTGTAAATTCCCTCAAAAAGCTTAAGAGACTAAGAAACTCGCAATTCGTCGGCAAAATCGCTGTGCCTAGTCCCCATTTGCAACTCTAAGGTCGAAAATCATCAGCTGAGCCTTGTTTGCCTAAATTTTCACAAAAAAATTGCACTCTGTTCGCGCAATCGCGAACCAGTTACTCAAACTGTACCTGTTTTCTATAAGAGAGAGATTAAGACCAGACATTAGTCTTATCCGCTCTTTAAAGCAGTATTTCAATTGCTGCAGCTGATCATTTATCCTTTATCCCTGAGTAATTCACATTTCTCTATTAAAGAAAACTCCTTTGTGTTGCTCTACATAGCAACTCCCATCTATAATCCTAGGAGAAACCATGGATCCACCAGTAGCTCCTGTAGCATTGAAAATTGCTCCATTGAATGCCCCTCAGAGAGAATTGGAGTGGCAACCTCTGGCAGACCTGGACTATCAAATCTCAGAGGAAATGCTAATGAGAACCAAGTTCCACATCCACCTGCTCAATGAATTGAAGACCAAACATGAGACTCGAACAGATGTGCTGGGCATATGGGACTCTTTTCTCCCTATATTCAAGCTTCCTCAGGTCAATCAGTTCCCTGATTTGATCCACTTATGTGCTGAAAACTATGACCCTACTCAGAGGGCAGTTCTTGACCCTTCAGGCTCAGCTGTGTTCTATATCACTCCAGAAGCTATCAAAGAGATGCTCTGCTTCAGGACTGAGAAGAAGTTGGTCCCTCTATCACTCATAGACTTGATAAATCAAGGAGCCAGATTGACAGATGCTCAGGTCACCAAATTAAATCAGCTGTACATTGACTCTGACTCTGTGAAGTATCCTCCTATCAATCAAGTATACCTCAACCAATTGGGCAGAGATCTTGCAGACATGATTAGTCCTACTTTGGGCTACAATTCAATTGAGTTTGTTGATGAAACTGTACTAGTAATGATGCTTATGTTTGCCCCTGGCAAGTCTCCTATCTGCTATGACTATGCCACCTATATATCAGACAAAATACATGAGCAATTGATGAACCTGGCAAGAGAAAGGGTGTTCAGATACACCTCTTACATTTACCACTTAATCTTATATCATCAACATCAGAAGTTCTCTTTTCCAATCAAAAGAGTGGATGCCCAAGGAAATCCAAGATCAGTGGTCTATTGGTCCTCTGCCTTCCACTACATATCTCACTCTCCATACACTTACTCTGAGTTCATAGATCTTTTCATCCACCCAGCCATGTCTATGTTGATGAGCTCACCTCCTCCAAGGCTCACTGATGACATGCAAAGGATCCTTCAGTTATCCAAATCATACAACATTGGGGACTGGTACTTCTACCAAACCACACAGTCATCAGGATCTATGGGTGTGAATTGCCTCCCTACAGACTACCCAGATATGTGCCTATGAGGCTGTTTTCCCTAGAATACTTCAGGCAGTTTGGCAATGTTGATGTGCTTCACTTTTCAGGCAGAGGCAAGAAAGCACAGTTGAAGGTCAGGAACCAACTTTGCCACTTGGTCTATAACAAGAGGGAGGAAGGTTGGAAGGAGGCGGATAACATGTTAGAATCCCTTGGCCTTCAAACCAGTTTCCTTTGGAAACCTTATGACCCCAACCACTTCATAACTTTGAGAAGGCTCAAATATAAGCTGTCTGGCTATGATCATGTGAAGACTCCTCACATTGAAAAATATGCAAACCAAGTAAAATGGAGGAGAGAAACCTTAGAAGAGCCTGTTACACAAGAAGAGCTGAATCAAAGAGCGGTGAGGAATAAAAGAAGATGGCTGACCTTGAACTTTTTTCACAGGTGTTTTCCCTTCCAAGCGCACAAGTGGGAGCAGTTGCATCCTCCTCGACTGCAAATCAGCAAGAAGCCAAAGCCACTGAGAATATATCTAGCAAAGGCCAGGAAAAGGAAATGGAGACCGAACAACCACCTCATGAGAAGGTGCAGCAACAACAACAGCAGGTAGAACAACAACAACAACAGGAATTACAGCAAGAAGAAGGGCAACATGACAAAGAGCAGCCCCCACAGCAAGAAGGGGCAGTTGAGGCCCTAATTTTCAATGAGCAGCAGGCACAAAACATGGTGCCTCCTAGGCAAGAAGTTACTACCGAAGCCTCAGTCCTCCAAACTCCACAAAAGGAGGATATAAGCAGGAAAAGGGATAGAGAGACTCCCTTAACCACATCAATAAGTCATGGTGAGAAAAGGCACAGAATGAATCCCTTCTCTGAGGAGGAAATGCCAATAGGGCAGTCTCTGGGCATGGGCCCACCTAGTAGAGAAGCATCTGCTAGCTCCTTCCAGCAGGGACAAGACAGAACAATAGGAGGAGAAGTCAGCTCCTCAAGCCACCAAAGAGAAGCTGAAGGAGGAATCAAACAACAGTTTATGGATATTAAAAGGAAAAATGAGCCACTTAAAATACAGCTCTACAATCATCTGCTAAAAATGGCTCCTACCAACCAGCAAAGACTGATGTTTGCCTATGATGTACAGGAGGGAAAAATGATCATGAGTCATTTTATGCCAGCTGTAGCACAGCCCCAGTCCCCTGCAGATTATATAAGGACCAATCTTGAGGTCCTTGCCAAGGACATCCACCCAATGGACAAAATTGAATTACATAAGCAAATGGGTGAGATGGTGTATGCCTCCTTGGCAGACAAGACATTGGATAATTATAGGCTAGAAAATAGCCTTAATAATACAGCTGCCCAACTTGAGTTGGAGAGAGCATCCTCTCAAGCAAAGGACAACAGAATTAGGTCCTTAGAAGATATAATCATAGAGATTGGGCATGATCCCAAGGATATCAAGGGCATACAAGAAATATTGAAGTTGAGGGATGCAGACATGGCAGCTTTGAGGAGAAAGATCAAAATTCCAGCCACTATTCACCCTCAAACAGATGAAGTGGCCCAGCAGAGGCATGATCAAGAAGCCTCAGCTTTGCTGGTGTCTCTATATAAGCAGCTAATCTAGACTCAAGAAAAGCTGGGAGAATCAAAGGCCGCACAGGCAGCATTACAGGCAGCTTTGAAGCAAAAAGAAGAAGGTCAGACCTCCCAGCCTCCTCCTGAAATAATAAACCTTGAGGAAACTGCTCCAACTACTGTTCCTCCTCCTCAACAAACAGAACAGGCAACACCATCCACCTCAGCACCACCACCAACAACAGAGCAGGCCCCAAGCTTGGACATGCAAAAGCTGAGAAATGAGATTCAGGCCTTGGAAGCACAAATGATAGAACTAAATGAGGCCAAGGAGAAACTAGCCAAGGTAAAGGAAAGATATGACAAATCCAAGCAGACTGTGGCAAAAAAGGGCAGGGAAATAAAAGCCCTCAAAGACAGGATAAAGGAGCTAGAGAAGGAGCTCCAACTGGATAAAGTAGTGGCTGAGATCAAGACAGTGCTATGGGCCAATATTGGCTAGTCTATTACTGACCAATGGCAGTATATTGAGACAATCCATGAGCAGTTGGAGCTCATTGCAAAAGCACAGAAGGAAATTCAGAGATCAAGGGCAGCTCTAGGCAATATGCCTAAAATTGCCACCAGGATGATCAATGTGCTCAATAATAGAACAAGTGCTCAGTTAGCAACTATGGGAATTTCTAACAGGACTGAGACTATTTTGTTGATAAAGAGGGTCCTTACACTGAGAAGCTTAGTGCAGACATTAGAGAGAAGGAACCAAGGCATGCAGACCGAGGTGAACAGATTTATGGACAAATTTGTGGTATTACAGAACAGAGGTCTCCCTGGCTTACTGAAGATTGCAGGAAGACTGCTTACTCATGAGCAGTATGCCAAGAGGGTCAATACATTCGCCACAAGTCAGATCACTGAAAGGCCCAACACCTCAGAGGAAACAGGGCCAGCTACAGGG
This sequence comes from Pinus tabuliformis, assembly GCA_031772625.1. Lineage (NCBI taxonomy): Eukaryota > Viridiplantae > Streptophyta > Pinopsida > Pinales > Pinaceae > Pinus > Pinus tabuliformis. The sequence goes on along the minus strand of CM062805.1, from coordinate 1,320,110,866 downwards.
CAAAGTCTCTACAACAGAGTGGAGAATCTATTCTTTATAGTGAATGAAATTACACACCTGTTTGAAGTGCCTCCTAACTTCTATAAATACACAGAGGCAGATGAGACTATGGATGGAATTCTTAGGCATCAACTGCCCAGACACGAATGCTGGACAAAGGCAATACAGAAGATCCTATAGACCAGGAAGCCATTCTTCAAGTTTTTCATCAAAAAATACAAATTGGCATGCACAGGAAAACTTAGTAAAATCAGCATGAATGAAAAGATAAACGCTGAGCCAACTCAGCAGAACTTTCGGCCAGCAAGTCAAGATGGACAGCTACAGGTGACAGGGCCGAAAAGTTACAGCAGAGCAGCCACATCAGCGCATTTTCCAACATTTAAAGCAGAGCATTCCAACCGACTCGGTGGCCTCCAAAGGCCAAAATATCTTCTGACTGATAGAAATGAGCATTTATGTTGTATTAAAAGCAGCAATAACTTCTTATCTGTTGTTCTGTACAAAGTTGGTGAAACATTTATTTCTCAGATGACTCAACGCCTTAGATATTTTGTATTACCGTTTGTATATATTTGCCCCTCGCATAAGCTTGCGGGGGTTGTTGTTGATTTCTTTTGAAGAAATTTCCTATGCTGTAATCTTTACAGAGTTGAATAACAGAAGTGATGGAATTTCTGAAGTTATGAGTTGTTTGAATGCTTTCATGGTGTTTTGTTGAAGTTTGCAGGATCCCTGTGCATCTCATATACAATAAGCTTTCTGTAACTCTCTTCGTTTTGTGTTTCAATCTTTTACAACCCATAAATGTTTCTAAGTTCTTAGTATTTAGCAGCAAAGAAAAAGAATAGCCTTCAGGATTTATTCATGGAATACCCTGGGCTCAATCTATGTTGTTAATGAATGTTTTCCTTAGTTATAACCTTGGTAAGTGTAATTCTTAACTGCTACACTTTCAGAATATATCTTTCACTGTGACCTTTGTTTCAGGAATTCAAGTTTGCTCCTGAGCAATATATTTCACTTTCACAGCATTAGCTTAATGGAGAATTCTTAATTGCTTTTCATTGGCTAAACATGCACCATCATACATCATCACTTAAGCTTTAAGTTTGTTTGTTGGGATAATACCCAATAGGCCCTGCAGTCTGAACATTCCCATTGAAACATATCAAACATTTCACAGCCCTAGACTCCATTGCCCAATGAAACACAACTATCTAAACATTACATCTTAGGTATTGAAAGACATCCTTCAACCAAAACATAAACAAAAACCTGAGCATAATAGCTAGCCTAAAATACTATCATAACAGAGACAAATCATAAAGAGAGAGCCCTCTCTGATTACAATTTGGCTAGAAACTGTAATCCAAAGATTGGTTAGTGGTTACCCCGGCCGTATTCCCTTGGGAGTCATAGGGAACAACCTGGGTGCTAACATAATTGGCGACTCCACTGGGGACCAAGCATACTTTTCAAACCGTTGTCTATCCATAGACAGTGGTTCTAAAAAGGCTTAATCAGTCCCTTAAACAATCCTAAAATATCTCAGAAAATACCAAAAACAAATTCAGAAGCTGGCTCCTAAAAGGGAAAACAGGTACACTAGGTCAAACCCTGACCCAAATCCACCAGCTGTGTTTGAGAATCCTAATATAATCCCTAGAATCATTAGGAAACAGCAAAGGCAGGAAAATCCTACTAATTTGACTCCTGAGACAGCCCACCCTGAGCCAGTTCCAACCCCAATCAAGGTTCTATTTAGGTCTACCCCTGTCTCCCCCAGTTCACCATCTACGTCTCAAAGCCCTCCTTTCACATCTTCACCCACTGCACATATCCCCTTGAACAACACTCTAGGTGCTGCTACACCTGTTACCCCTGTGGTACACACCGTTCCTTTTATCCCAGTTGCTCCTGTAAATCCCCCAAACCTTGTGAATATGGCTAACAGATATGCACCCTTGCAGTTACCAGCTAATGCTGCAGCTCTACCCCAAGACTACCAAACTAAAATCTCATATTTTGACTCCACTGGCCATTTTACAGCTATTCAACATGCCAAAAGGATGCAAGACCATTTTGAGACCTATGAAATAGATGATGACAGTGTGAGAATGAGGATGTTTGTTCAAAGTCTGACTGGGGATGTAAGAACTTGGTTTAGATCCCTGAATGAAAATTCCATCACAACTTCTGATGAGCTTTATCAAGCCTTTACTAATAGATGGGAGAAAAAGAAAGATCCTCTGCACATACTTGGCGAATATGAAACTATCAAAAGAGGTCCCCAAGAGACTGTTTTGGAGTATTGTGCAAGATTCAACAATGTTTATAATGCAATCCCACAAAATTTGAGACCTCCCTCGGATTTGGCCTTATACAAAATTTCCTGATGGTTTTGACCCTGACATGGCGTATCAATTGAAGGAAAGAGCCCCTAAAACCTTTGAAGAGGCTCAAAAAGTTGTTGTCACAGTAGAGGCTAACCTGATTGCCAAAAGAAACAGTGCAAGATTGGAAAAAAGAACCACTTTTAAAGATGAACCCTCAGCTTTTGATCAAAAATTGGATGCAATACTCACTGGTATGAAGAGACTGGGTGACAGAGTAGAATCAGTTGAGAGAAAGTCATCATGGGAAGCACCACAAAACAACCCTCCTAGGAATCCAAATTTTAGGAGAACTCAAAACCCAAATGTTGGCAAGGCCAGTGCTGACCAAGACATAAGACCCCCTTTCCAAGAAAACTATGCTGAAACTTCCACATCAAGTGAACCCAATGAAGATTCTCAGATTAATTTAATGGGTCTAGATGGTGAAAGTCAAGTCTTTTTGACACAAGAAGACCATGAGGATGAGGTAATCAAGATGCTCCCAATCAAATCAGGTGAGTCATTTGACTTCAAACAAGGCTATGATACAGCTGTTTATGAAGTCCATAAGCAATACAAGCTCAGGAGCAGAACTGTAAATGTAACTCATCCTGAAAAGACAAAGGACAGCTAGCAGCCCAAAAGAGCCATTGTCACAGAACCAAGTAACAAAACTGGTCCAAATACAGATGAGGTAATCATTGAGGAAATAGCTGAAACCTTTTCCTCAAAACAGCAGCCGGTAGATCCCTCACCCTTGAAGCCCAACCTAAGTAACACCTCTCAAGAGATGAGTAAGAAGGGCAAGCCTCAAGATCAAGATAAGAATCAAGAAGAAGAGTTAGTGAACAAGGAAAGAACTGTCATCCACAGCCAAAAGACCCAATCTGAAAAACCCTTTGACCTAGAAACTGAAATTAGTAAATTGAAGATAGCAATTCCTCTCTCAGAATTGGCTAAACACAGCATCTACAAACAACAAATCAGGAAATCCCTCCAACTTACTAGCAACAAAGATGATGTTAATGTGTTGGATGATACCCCAGAACTACTTTTTGGCCCAGAGGTGGATGGAAAGACAGCAGGTGTAGGCATTCTACCTTTCTATGTCAGCCTGCATGTGCATGACAAGATACTACATAATGCAATGTTCGACTCGGGTGCCTCTCACAACCTGATGCCAAAATTAGTCATGGAAAGACTAAACCTGGATATTACAAGACCATACAAGGACCTGTTCTCCTTTGATTCTAGCCAAGTCAAGTGCTTAGGCCTAGTAAAAGATCTATGTGTGTCTCTTGTTCAGTACCCAAACAAAACAATTCTAATGGATGTGGTAGTTGCTTACATCCCACCCAAATATGGGATGTTGTTATCAAGGTCATGGGGGGCTAAACTTCAAGGTTCCCTGCAATTAGATATGTCATATGCTACCATCACTGTTTTTGGGCAACCAAAGAGATTATACAGAGAAACATTAATGAAATACATGGTCAGCAGTGAAGAAAAGCCTAAAAACTTTCCCATATATGCTGTCCATTCAGACATAGACTCATACATTCTCTTCAATGATAAAACAACCCTCTCAGATAATGAGGTTGAAACCAAGACACTCATACAAGAGGAAGACACTAATGAGCAAACTGCTACCCAAGAAACAATGATTAAGCAAACATTAAACACAGCTGCTGCTCAAGAAAGCGAACAGGTTCCACCAAGTGAGGAGACTGCCCTAGAAAACAAACAAGATGGCAAACCAGAGCTTCAACTTACAATTCCAGCACACAAGGAGGTCATTAAGTTCTCCCTGGAACAAGAGATCCTATGGTTCCTTGAATTTGATGGGTCAGTCAACAAATTAGGGGCAGGAGCTGGAGTTTGGATACATAATAAACAAGACAGTCATGCAGAAGGTCGAGCCTATAGAATGAATTTCAAGTGTACTAATAATATGGCAGAATATGAAGCTCTTTTACTAGGCCTCAAGCTAGTAAAGTTCTTACAAGCCACAAAAGTCTCAATTATGGGGGATTCGGATTTAGTCATCCAACAAGTGAAGGGAAATTTTGTCACCAATGGCAAGAGACTGAGGTCTTATAGGTCTGTTGTGGCTGAAATACTAAGCTTCTTCTCTGAATTCCAAATCACCAAAATTTCTAGGACCCATAACCTTCATGCTCATAGTTTAGCCACATTTGCAAGTACCTGCAAGCTTCCTTTTGAGCCCCATCATCGCTTTACAGCTGAGGTAAAGCACAGACCTTCTGTCCCAAACAATGTCAAAGACTGGCAGGTATTTGAAGATGATGCACAAATAAACAACTTCTTGACCTTGCAACAAGAATTTGCAGGACTAAATATTGACACTGAAAGAGCAAGTCAATCACAAATACTCGAAAGAGCAAGTCAATCACAAATACTCGAAAGAGCAAGTCAATCACAAATACAGTTTGAACAGACTCGCCACCCAATATCACCCAAAACAGCAAAACAAATGCTAAGTCCAACTATTTTCAACAAGGAGAACATACAACAAATTCAACAAACCAATCATGAGGAAGTAGCTGTGGTAGAGGCTGAAATCATAGAGCTGAAAGACAATTTTCTCCCAACAGGACTAACTCCATTAGAAGACATCTTTGACTCAAATGACATCCCTAGAAAACCAAAAATGCAGCCCCTAAATACAGCCATTGAAGAATGCAACATTGGCACTGTTGATAAGCCCAAGATAATAAAGCTATCTGCATCTCTGCCTCCTGACCAAAAACCCAAATATATTGACCTTTTCAAAGAGTTTCAGGATGTCTTTGCATGGGGTTATGAGGATTTAAAATCCTATGACACCTCTGTTATCCAGCATACTATCCCTCTCAAGCCTAATCAGAAGCCATTTAAACAAAAATTGAGAAGGATTAACCCCATGCTCCTCCCTTCAATTGAAAAGGAATTGCAAAAAATGTTTAAAGCAGGCATCATAGCACCAATCAGGTTTTCTGATTGGATTTCAAATTTGGTCCCTACAAGAAAGAAAATTGGTGAAATAAGGCTTTGTGTGGATCTTAGGAACTTGAATCAAGTATCCCTCAAGGAAAATTATCCCTTACCCAAGATGGATCACATTCTTCAACGAGTGGTAGGTGCCTCAAGGATCTCATTACTTGATGGATTCTCAGGTTTTAACCAAATCTTAGTACACCCTGATGATCAAGACAAAACTGCATTTACAACCCCATGGGGAACTTTCAAATATGTAAAAATGCCTTTTGGTTTGAAAATTGCAGGAGCAACGTTTCAAAGAGCAATGGATATTGCTTTTGCCAAAGAGATTCATGACTTCCTTGTTATTTATTTGGATGACCTCACACCCTTCTCAAAATCTGACCAAGAACATTTGAAACACTTGAGGCAGATCTTCTTAACATGCAGGAAATATGGGATTTCCTTAAATCCCAAGAAGTCTTTGTTTGGTTTGGAAGAAGGCAAGCTGTTAGGACATATCATTTCAAAGGATGGCATAAGAATTGACCCAGATAGGATACAAGCTATCTTAAAAATGCCCCACCCAAGAAATATCAAAGAATTGCAAGCATTCTTGGGAAAGATCAACTTCTTGAGAAGGTTTATTCCAAACCTAGCAGAACTGATCAGATTACTGAATAATATGCTAAAGAAGGATTCAAAAGTGAAATGGACAGTTGAAGCAAATCAAGCCTTTGAAGGTATAAAATTGGCCCTCACCCAAACCCCAGTCCTAACAAATCCTCAATTTGACAGGGAATTTATCATATTTTCCTTTGCTTCCCAACACACAATTGCTGCTGTCTTGTTGCAGAAAGATGACCAAGGAAATGAGAAACCCATTGCTTTCTTTAGTAGAGCTCTTAGAGATGCTCCCCTAAAATACCAAATCATGGAGAAACAAGCTTATTCTTTGGTCAAGGCCATCAAAGACTTTAGGATCTACATCCTCTATTCATATGTTATAGCTTATGTACCAAGTCCCATTGTCAAAGACATTCTCACCCAAGAAAATTTAGAGGGCAGAAGAGGAAAGTGGATTGCCAACATTTTGGAATTTGATATTGAGGTAAAACCTACAAAACTAATAAAAGGGCAAGGTTTGGCCAAACTAATGACAGAAGCAAACTTCCAAGCCTTAGATATCAACCAGCTGGACAGTGAACCGGAGCTGGCGACTCCAAAGATCAATGTAGCCTTTGAACAATCCCCTTGGTATTCTGATATATGTTATGTATTGCAAAACCTGTGTGCTCCCCCAGGATTGTCCAGAACTAAATGTAGATTCTTAAAAATGAAAGCTTCAAGATTTTGTGTCATGGAAGGAAATTTACTTTGGAAAAACCATGAAGGGATATTGCTAAACTGCTTAATTGAGGATGAGACTAACAATATCATGAAATAATTTCATGCAGGTGACTGTGGTGGACACTTGTATTGGAAGTCCACTGTGGATAAAATACTGAGGGCTGGTTACTATTGGCCTACCCTGTCCTCTGATGTTAAAAAGTTTACTACATCATGTCATAAATGTCAAGTGTTTGAGGGAAAGAGAAAGTTATTACCACTTCCCTTAAGGCCTATTGCAACAGAGAGACCTTTTCAACAATGGGGCTTGGATTTCATTGGGGAAATTCATCCCTCATCCTCAGGCCAACACAGATGGATTCTAACAGCTACAGACTATTTCACTAAGTGGATTGAAGCTGCTCCATGCAGACAAGCAAATGATTCAATAATCATTCAGTTTTTGGAGAATAACATATTGGCTAGATTTGGCTGCCCTGACAAAATAATAACAGATAATGCTGCTGCTTTCAGATCTAAGAAGATGGTAAATTTCTGCCACAAGTTTCACATTACCTTGGGCCATTGTACTGCATACTATCCCCAAGGAAATGGCCTTACTGAATCATCAAATAAAAGCCTGGTGAACATCATAAAAAAGGTGTTGGAAGAAAATAATAAGAACTGGAACAAAAAGCTTGTGAATGCCTTATGGGCAGATAGACTAACAACCAAGAGATCAATTGGGGTCAGCCCATATGAGTTGGTTTATGGATTAGAAGCCAAATTCCCTTCTTCACTAGAAGTTCCTGTTATGAAACTTCTTCAAGAAAGCCAAGCTGAACCAAATGATATGCAAAGAAGGATCAATCAAATAATATGCTTGCAGCAAACTAGAGATCAAGTCTACAACAGAGTTCAAGTTTTACAAGAAAAATTAAAGAAGGCCTTTGACAGAAGAACTAAGGCAGAAGATTTCAACATTGGTGACAAAGTCCTCAAGTGGGATTCAAGAAGGGAAGATAAAGGAAAACATGGAAAATTTGATTCCCTTTGGAGAGGACCATTTGATGTCCAAGCAGTGCAAGGAAACAATACTTATTTCCTTAAAAGTCTTAATGAAACTGATTTGGATGAAGGTCCTGTGAATGGCAGGATGCTGAAGCACTATTTTGACTACTACCCATAAGTGCAGTCTAAGTTTCCATTGTACATATTCAAGTGTATATATTAATCCCTGTAGGATGTAAAATTGCAGTTTCTCAAGTTTTATTAACTATCAGCAGAAGGCAAATAGGATCAGAGATCTACCAAGATGGGAAGAGCACAATTTTGGGCATTTTAAAGCAGCATACCTCGAGTGTGGGTGAAAACAGTCAAAAGCCAAGGCATTCTGACCTACTGTTCTTGGTCTTTCAAATGAAAAACCATCCCCATGTGGAGCCACTGTTAGCTACCTATACCAATAGGTTTCATATTTCATGATTGGCAAGGAAGGTTCCAAATATGCTCTGCTTTGATGATGCAAAGATCCCATATTTCCAAAAGAAGACAAGCTGTGCATATAGCTTGATATAGACTCAATTTTGATGGATGGTCCAACAACCTAATGTGGATCATGCCATGTTTTAAATTTTCAGTTGTAGAATAGAGAAAGAAGTCTGTCCAAACTGTTTAATCTTGGCAGACAAGTAGCTTAGGTAGAGAAGTAAGGCTCCCAACTGCTTAATCTGGGACCTTGGAAGAAATAAGGGTAGCATTAGATAGAAAATCAAAAGGAAAAAGCCAGAGAAAAGAAAAGGCAAATAAGGGTCTGCAAGTCTAAGTGCACCCTCCAAGAAGAAACAAAAAATGCTAGGCAAATAGATGGGTAGGCAGATGGGGTTGCAAAAGTGTCATTCCTTACAATTGAAGGTGTGCTAACCTATTTTCACAAAGCAAAATCAATGGATTAAGAAGGTCTCCTTCCCTATCAGGTTGCAGCAAAGCAAAGAAGCATGTCTAACTTCCCAATTTTCCCCTTTTCCATTCATTACTAACATCCCCTCATCAGTTGAGATTCATGGAAGAATTGGTGGTCTTATGCTGGTTCTTATGCTTTTAAAAGCCACATTTCCTGTGTAAAAATCTTTTCATTTTGATCTACTCCCTAAGCTAAGTGTTTTTCAAATAAACTTAGTGATTTCACCCCTCATTCACCTTTTCCACCCATATTAACCCCTAACTTCTACTATCTAAATCCCCTATGTTACCCTTTCCCTACTATTATAACACCATGGTGTATAAACCCCAAACATTGTATAAATATCCCTCCCCTTGGCACTATAGCCATATGTTCTCTGTTAGGGATCAAATTGACATCTGGTCAGTTTGAGAAACCTAAGCCTCCCCCCTTCCCCCTTCCAAATCCATTTGACCCATTAAACCCTTTATTTGCTAAGCAAAACCCTATGAACAACCCCTTTTACCCATAACCCGCTTCATCTGCAAAAAGCACATAAAAACCCACTTTTTTGACTTATCCAAAGTATCGGCGCCATATTATTTTTATTTTGAAAATGCATTGAAAAACCATTACAATCCGCCACATCCCAAAGGTTTCCGCCGAGCACAAATCCCGAAAGAAATATTAATTTAATCCCGCCCCCCTTCCGTATTGTCCGATCACCTCACTGATCCGTCAACCGTCAGATCGGACCCCTTTGATCCGACGGTCATCATCCATATCGGACCGGCCCCGACGTTCGACAGATACCTTCCGATATCTGTCAGAGGGTGACATCAGGCCTCTGCCACGCGTCACCCCCACAGCGTATCGGAGGTACGCCTGACAATTCTGCTTCCGTATCAAAAGCGGTGCGATGAGAAACCGCTAACCACTTCCGGTTTTGGTTGATCCACCCGGCCAACGTCATCACCACGTCAGACCCATGTCAGTGCCACCCCGCCGTCGCGTCAGCACCCTTGTCCGCCCCTGCGCTAATATGCCTGCCACCTCATTATCCCCGTGGACCAATCACAGCTTGCCACATCACCCGATGACCTCATGCTGATGTCATCCGGCCTTGACCCCACCCGATGACGTCATGCTGACGTCATCCAAAAAAAGGCGCCAATGTCCCAAAAAATCCATATTTTGGTCGAATTTTCGCGTTTTTTATACTTTTTTGCCAAAACGCTGTTGCTTTCTCTGCATGGTTTTTACGTTCAAACGTGTACCACCTTGCTGAATTCGACCTGGAGACCTTCGGCATGTCATTTCTACCTGCATTCGTGACCGTTGCTCGCTATATACCAGGTATTTATCCTCGTAAATCCTCATACACCTGATTTGTCTGTAAATTCCCTCAAAAAGCTTAAGAGACTAAGAAACTCGCAATTCGCTGGCAAAATCCCTGTGCCTAGTCCACATTTGCAACTCTAAGGTCGAAAATCATCAGCTGAGCCTTGTTTGCCTAAATTTTCACCAAAAAACTGCACTCTGTTCGCGCAATCGCGAACCAGTTACTCAAACTGTACCTGTTTGCTATAAGAGAGAGATTAAGACCAGACATTAGTCTTATCTGCTCTTTAAAGCAGTATTTCAATTGCTGCAGCTGATCATTTATCCTTTATCCCTGAGTAATTCACATTTCTCTGTTAAAGAAAACTCCTTTGTGTTGCTCTGCATAGCAACTCCCATCTATAATCCTAGGAGAAACCATGGATCCACCAGTAGCTCCTGTAGCATTGAACATTGCTCCATTGAATGCCCCTCAGAGAGAATTGGAGTGGCAACCTCTGGAAGACCTGGACTATCAAATCTCAGAGGAAATGCTAATGAGAACCAAGTTCCACATCCACCTGCTCAATGAGTTGAAGACCAAACATGAGACTGGAACAGATGTGCTGGGCATATGGGACTCTTTTCTCCCTATATTCAAGCTTCCTCAGGTCAATCAGTTCCCTGATTTGATCCACTTATGTGCTGAAAACTATGACCCTACTCAGAGGGCAGTTCTTGACCCTTCAGGCTCAGCTGTGTTCTATATCACTCCAGAAGCTATCAAAGAGATGCTCTGCTTCAGGACTGAGAAGAAGCTGGTCCCTCTATCACTCATAGACTTGATAAATCAAGGAGCCAGATTGACAGATGCTCAGGTCACCAAATTAAATCAGCTGTACATTGACTCTGACTCTCTGAAGTATCCTCCTATCAATCAAGTATACCTCAACCAATTGGGCAGAGATCTTGCAGACATGATTAGTCCTACTTTGGGCTACAATTCAATTGAGTTTGTTGATGAAACTGTACTAGTAATGATGCTTATGTTTGCCCCTGGCAAGTCTCCTATCTGCTATGACTATGCCACCTATATATCAGACAAAATACATGAGCAATTGATGAACCTGGCAAGAGAAAGGGTGTTCAGATACACCTCTTACTTTTACCACTTAATCTTATATCATCAACATCAGAAGTTCTCTTTTCCAATCAAAAGAGAGGATGCCCAAGGAAATCCAAGATCAGTGGTCTATTGGTCCTCTGCCTTCCACTACAGATCTCACTCTCCATACACTTACTGTGAGTTCATAGATCTTTTCATCCACCCAGCCATGTCTATGTTGATGAGCTCACCTCCTCCAAGGCTCACTGATGACATGCAAAGGATCCTTCAGTTATCCAAATCATACAGCATTGGGGACTGGTACTTCTACCAGAACCACACAGTCATCAGGATCTATCGGTGTGAATTGCCTCCCTACAGACTACCCATATATGTGCCTATGAGGCTGTTTGCCCTAGAATACTTCAGGCAGTTTGGCAATGTTGATGTGCTTCACTTTTCAGGCAGAGGCAAGAAAGCACAGTTGAAGGTCAGGAACCAACTTGGCCACTTGGTCTATAACAAGAGGGAGGAAGGTTGGAAGGAGGCGGATAACATGTTAGAATCCCTTGGCCTTCAAACCAGTTTCCTTTGGAAACCTTATGACCCCAACCACTTCATAACTTTGAGAAGGCTCAAATATAAGCTGTCTGGCTATGATCATGTGAAGATTCCTCACATTAAAAAATATGCAAACCAAGTAAAATGGAGGAGAGGAACCTTAGAAGAGCCTGTTACACAAGAAGAGCTGAATCAAAGAGCGGTGAGGAATCTAAAGAAGATGGCTGACCTTGAACTTTGTTCACAGGTGTTTTCCCTTCCAAGCGCACAAGTGGGAGCAGTTGCATCCTCCTCGACTGCAAATCAGCAAGCAGCCAAAGCCACTGAGAATATATCTAGCAAAGGCCAGGAAAAGGAAATGGAGACCGAACAACCACCTCATGAGAAGGTGCAGCAACAACAGCAGCAGGTAGAACAAGAACAACAACAGGAATTATAGCAAGAAGAAGGGCAGCATGACAAAGAGCAGCCCCCATATCAAGAAGGGGCAGTTGAGGCCCTAATTTTCAATGAGCAGCAGGCACAAAACACGGTGCCTCCTAGGCAAGAAGTTACTACCGACGCCTCAGTCCTCCAAACTCCACAAAAGGAGGATATAAGCAGGAAAAGGGACAGAGAGACTCCCTTAACTACATCAATAAGTCATGGTGAGAAAAGGCACAGAATGAATCCCTTCTCTGAGGAGGAAATTCCAATAGGGCAGTCTCTGGGCATGGGCCCACCTAGTAGAGAAGCATCTGCTAGCTCCTTCCAGCAGGGACAAGACAGAACAATAGGAGGAGAAGTTAGCTCCTCAAGCCACCAAAGAGAAGCTGAAGGAGGAATCAAACAGCAGTTTATGGATATTAAAAGGAAAAATGAGCCACTTAAAATATAGCTCTACAATCATCTGCTGAAAATGGCTCCTACCAACCAGCAAAGACTGATGTCTGCCTATGATGTACAGGAGGGAAAAATGATCATGAGTCATTTTATGCTAGCTGTAGCACAGCCCCAGTCCCCTGCAGATTATATAAGGACCAATCTTGAGGTCCTTGCCAAGGACATCCACCCAATGGACAAAATTGAATTACATAAGCAAACGGGTGAGATGGTGTATGCCTCCTTGGCAGACAAGACATTGGATAATTATAGGCTAGAAAATAGCCTTAATAATACAGCTGCCCAAATTGAGTTGGAGAGAGCATCGTCTCAAGTAAAGGACAACAGAATTAGGTCCTTAGAAGATAAAATCATAGAGATTGGGCATGTTCCCAAGGATATCAAGGGCATACAAGAAATATTGAAGTTGAGGGATGCAGACATGGCAGCTTTGAGGAGAAAGATCAAAATTCCAGCCACTATTCACCCTTGTTATAGACATTTTTGTGCCTCGCAGCATGGAGCATGAAATGTCAATAATTACAGGGATCCTCAGTCCCTAAACATGTTGTTCTTACCCCTAGAAGAACAAGGTCAGCAAACCACAGCACTTCCCATCAGTTCTCCACCTGAAAACACTCAAAAACAGGCTATTTTTGGATCATGTCAGCTGCTCCACTGAGCATCTGCGCTGAATGTCAACTGCTCCTCCTTGTACCTGCGCTGAAAGTCAACTCTAATGAAGGCTACCTGCGCTGGGCGAGATTGGCCAAGTGGCACAGTCATTCTGCAAGGTGTCAATTGCCCAGGAAGCTTCCAAACTGACACTTGGTTCAAGGAATTCGCCCTGTGATGAGTAAGAGGTACTTGATCTCCATGTGGAAGCAAGGATCTCCAAGTGGACTTAAGAACTGAAGATTAACTGAAGAGGGAGAGGACACAAGGCAGCTTTATGTCAGTCTCAAGCTGACTCATCCTTTCTCCTTCTACCCTATATATAGAGCTCTCTCATGAGGTCTAAGGAGGCTGGAATTTTGTGCAAAGTAAGGAAGTGCTGTTGGTTTACAGTTAGAGCTATTGGGTGATTGCTTTTATAGAGGAGAAGAGGAGATTTCTTGCTGCTGGGGAGGTGCTGCTGGATTGGAGCCATTTATGGTTGTAACCTTCTCAGAACCTTTTTCTTCTATCAATAAAGCTTTTGATGTTCTCCTATATACTTGTATTGCAATGATGTATTGTTTTTATCTTTATATTTGATTCATCCTAATCCATGCATCAGTTATGAGTACATGTTTCTTGTAGTTTCCTTCTCTCGTTTTGCAGGATCTGTGTGTAGCTGGGCCGGCAAGAGAGCAAGGAGCTGGGAGCAAGAGGCAAAGAGAGGAGACGGGATCGACAAAAGCGAAAGACATCGGTTGGTCAATCTTTTCTTCCTTCTCTGTACTTTCATAAAGGAAAACTATCAAAGCTTTACTTTCAGTTGTTGCTAAGGAACTATCACCCTTAGAGTCGGGATAGGGTCATTCCGAGTCGGATACTTTTCCCCACAACAAACTGGTGACTCCGCTGGGGAACTAAATATCTTGTTGGTTAGTTGTGTTTTTAGCTATTCATCTCATAAACAAGGAGAGCACCAAATCGAACTGCAATTGAGTCCTTCAATTGCAAAGTAGAGGGCAGCTGCTCTGGCTCAGTTTCTGAGCAAGTTTATGATTTGAAGAGCTGATCCACAAGGACTCTTGTACTCTTTGTGATAGCATTTCATCCTCTTGATCATCCCTTAGCTTGTACTTGACCTATAGCTTTTTATTTCAGCAAAAACAGTGAATTTTTGAGCTTTTTTATGACCCGGAAACCCTTGTAAACGCAACTCTCGTGTCTCAGTGCAGGCTGCCCAAAGGCAGTCTGCATTTCAGCGCAGGTACTCCCTTCAGGAACTGCGCTGAATGTCAAGTTGACAGACCAGAGCCTGCGCTGAACCAGTTAGCCAGTGTCTTGCTGAGGTTTCCTACTGTGTCTTGGCCTTGTTTTCACTGTTATTTTGCTGCTGATTGCTTGTCATTGTACTTGCTGTAAACCAACTTTCCTTGACATTATTCCGCCTCAGTTGTATGATGAAACTGTGATTGTTCTTTCAGTATTTCTTGTTTCAGTTACAGTTTCCCATTGTGAAAAGCAAACCAGTATAGCCGTGGCCTCTTAGATCCTGAACTGTAAAAGTGTCTTTGTGATCTTAAGAGCTAGTTTATTGCTGTTCATGGCTGTTTGAGTTTGTTTGTTTTTCATATTTTGGTTTGAATTCATACATTTTTAGTGTCAAAACAAGTACCTGTAAGGCGTCTTTTGATTTTAGACAAAACTTGTTTGTTTACGCTTCAAATTGAATTCGAAAATTATACGACAGTTTCCTTTTTGTCTTACATCAACATTAAGGGAAAAGAAAAGAAATACATGCATCTTGCATTTGCATTTTTGATAAGTTTGCGTGACTGATCTAGGAGAAAGTGCATTAGTTTGTGCTTTGTGATCTGTGTGGAAAGATAATGTTTTTCTCTCCCCTCAGTAGTTAGGATTTTCAAAGCTAAAAAGATTGTAAAGCTTGCTTATCATTTTAGCTGCATTTAGGAATTTGTACCAATACATCTCGTGGTGATCCTGAAAGACAAACTGCTAAACAAGATCAACTTAAAATATATTGAATGAATCTAACAACGCTTTGCAACATAACGCTCACAATAGAGGTCTAGGTAGAGACGTGTTCCGGCGTCGTTAAACGTAGTGACTGTCGATCTCTACGAAGGTGGGTGATTCCTCCTGAGGGACGATAGCACTAATACGGACTTGTGCCCCTGCGTACCGTCGCGTATATTGGGAGACCCCTATAGGAATTTATCCTTTATCCTTAGGAAGCCGTGTCGGCCGCCCTACTGATCGCGATGCAGTGAACACAGCATTCACGAAGATCGACCACCCGTACCGTAAAACGTATTCTGTGGTTTCGCGAAAGGTTTGGCACACCCTCTGCCTAGATCTCCAGAGCAGTTTCTTTTGGCCTTTTTCAAACTCTATAACTGAAAAAGTCCAACCGAGCAGTTGTCACTTCGGGCTCGTTAATACATCGAAGGCGACTAGAGTCATCTTTAGCTTTTTCTCGACTCTTAAAACATGAAAAAGCAAAGTTGTGTCTAATAAAATTCATTCAATTCGGAAACATAATTCCCCTTTTTGTATTTTAGTTGATCGAGTAATCCGCAACCGTGGAGGAAAGTCAATTAAAACTCCGTCGTTCGAGGAGACTCGCGAGCCAACTGTCTTTGTCTCCGGAACCGAGAGTAGTACGGACGAAGCGAACTCGCTTGACCAGGTCGAAATCTCCCATTAAAGTTAGAACAACAGTTCCGACAACATCTGAGATTCTGGTCACTCCTAATATTTCTGGAATCCCTGCCTCTATTGAAGAAGTTCAACAACAACAGAGGGACAGTTGTACTGATCCTAGTCTGAGGACAAGTGCTTGCATAACTGAACCAGTTCCATCTGAAACCGGTCCACAGAGTCTTGTTACTCAAACAACTGTCGCTGTCGAAACAACCCCTTCTTCGGCACCAGAAATCTTTTACGGACCTGACGGTCTTCCTCTTCCTCCTGGTCTGATTGCAATAGAGGAAATCGTAGAGGACCAGCAAGCATATACTCCAACTCATTTTGGAGTAGGTACCACTCTTTTTCCTTCTGCATCAGAAGTTTTTCCATCACCAGTGGAAGTTCCTGTAGAATCGTTAGGCAGTTTATTGGATAGACTTAAAATGTCTGAACAACCGTCAACCTCTAGGACTGTGCCAAATGACACAGCGACAGCAGAAGCTCCTGCTGTCACTCCGACGATGTTTGCCGGCATACCAGCTGTCCCGACTAGCTCTCATCAGCTAGAAGGAGTCCACCCAGGGACTGTTACGACAACTTGGTCTGTTCCAGTTTGTTCTTCCTGTATAATACCCGGTAATTCTTATGTTGAAACTAGACAAATTGATCCCTTTGGGAATCAGTTTGGACCATCCAGTCCTCAAAGGCAATCTATACCCTTGAGCTCCGGATTGTTACCGTATGGGGGGCAATATACCCTTTCACTTCCCCCTCCGGGTGGATACCCATACGGCAGTTTTCAACAACATTCAGGTTTGACTGAAGTAGCGACGAGTGGTTGGGTGCCTATGTTGCCCCAACAACCGAGAGTTGTATATTCAATGCAACAATGTGTACCTATGTCTAGCATCCCGACGACACCAGCAATTGTAACCGTGTCGCAAGTTCAATCGATGCCTGTTGTATGTCAACCTCAAGTTGTAATGCAACGGCCCCTTGACCCTGCAACACAACCACAATCGCCAACTGCCGGGACGACACAGATACAAACGGGGACCATACCCCCGCATCTTGGTCCGTCGGTTAGTGTCGCACAACAAAACATGGCTTCGCAGCCATGGATGGTGCAATACCAGCAACCTCAGTTTCAACAGGTGTACCAGGGATCTGAGCAACAGATCTTTGCAAATAGTGGGCAACCCTATATTCAGAACGGGTTAAATCAACCACTTTATAGTGGCCAAGCCCACCAGCCATATCAGTCATATCAACATCAGTTGCATTATGCTGGTATGCAAAGACCTACTGCTCAGGCGATTCCATCGTATCCTGGGTACGCCTCGCCAAACCTGAATCAGCAGTTGCCATTTGTGGCAACTCTAGAATTACCAGATTTACATCGATTAACGAACGATCCAATCGCCTATGCCCATTGGTGGCCAGCGATTCCTCACAAACTTCCTTCGGACATTCCTAAATTCAATGGAAATCCTGGCGAAGACCCATCGAATCATGTGATGACATTCCATCTGTGGTGTTCGTCGAATACCTTGAATGATGATTCAATAAGGCTTCGCCTTTTCCAGAGGACATTGACTGGTCCGGCGGCTAAATGGTATATTGAATTACCTAGAGCCTCTTTCGACAATTTTAGTTCCCTAGCCACGACTTTCTTAACACACTTTCAGTTACCTATAAGGTACGAAACTGGAACAGAGATCTTAACCAATTTTAAGCAGACAACGGCCACACATATATCAGATCATATACATGAGTGGCGTCGTCGTCGCAGAATGGTAAAGACTTATGTTCCAGATCAGCTATTAGCTGAGTGGTTTATAAAGTCGCTTCTTCCTGCTATAACAGAAGATGTGGCCAAGGGAGGTGTCGTAACAGAGGAGCAGGTTATTGCTCGTGCTCAATATTTGGACTTAGTATATACTCAGTCGGGCACGCTCTATGATAAGATACCTGACGCCCCCAGACCGGAATTTTCAATCCCTCCTCCTCCCGGATCGAATAGTGACTCTCATGCCGGTGATGGCGTGATTGGAACTGCAAACGCTAAGTCGACAAGGGATTCAAATAAGAAAGCCCGTAAGACTTCGAATCAAAAAGCAAATCAAGAGATTCTTGCTTCGGAGGTAAATGCTGTATCTACGGATAAAGGCAAAAACTCCAATCAACCAGGAAGCAAGAAGAAACAAAACAAAGGGAAGAAGAAGAAACAGGGTGAGTCATCCCCTCAAAAAACTTCTTCAAACCCTCCTGGACAAGGGAGACCAATTTATCCATGTCAGATATGTGATGAAAAGGATCATTCAACAAAGAACTGTCCATTCAAAGCTGAGTTAAAGAGGTTCTTTAAAAGTTCCCAAACTTCAGCTGTGTTGACTGACCCATTTCCCAACCCAGGTCAAAATATGGTTGATAGTGGAAATGCTTCCCCGTCACAAGTGCTTATGTTGTCAGTTTCTAAGCAAAATGATGCTTTGATCTCGACTAGGAATAAAGATTATGGAAATCCACCGGTGTCGAACGACAAAGGGAAAGATCAACCCAGTAGTTCGACAACAACTTCGGCAGAAGTTGTACCCCCCATCACGCATGAGTTAACAATAAAACCACCTAAGGGAGTAGTACACAAGTCGACGTTTAATCCTCGCGCCAGGGCGGCGCAGCATTATAACGTAGTGGAAGATTTGGCCCAATCGCCATCTGCCATGTCGACTCTTGAGGTACTGCAAAATTGTCCATCCCAAAGGCAGGCATTGTTATCAGCAATTGGTGGAGTGGATCCTAAAGATTCCAATCTTGTATCCTTTGATCACAGAGGGTATGATCCTCAGTTACCAGCACAACTAGCTTTCCTTATTCAAGTGAAAGCACTCAACAAAACTGTTCATAGAACGATAATTGATGAGGGAGCGTCGACATGTATCATGTCAATGAGTTGCTGGAAAACTCTTGGATCTCCAACCTTGTCGCGATCTTCGACGACATTGAAAGCATTTGACGGTAGGACGTACACTCCGTACGGCATCCTAAATAACTTTAAGGTTGAACTAGGAGGAAAAACGGTGGAAATTGATGTAGAAGTCATTGATGGCAATCTTGACTATAACATCCTACTGGGAAGACCATGGATATATGCCATGGCAGCTGTAGTGTCGACTTATTTTAGGAAGATCGCATTCCCGTTTGAAGGAGGGATTACGATCGTCGACCAACAGAACTTCCTCCCTAATGGTTCACAAGTTACTGGAAGCATTCCCATGATCCATGGGTGCGACCGTTCGATTCAAGATATCGGAGTAGGCTTATTGAAGGACCCCACAATGATGGGAACTTTCGCATTGCCACCTCCTTTCCATGTAGGGGATATCCCGTTTGTAGCAGCATGCAACATGGTATCTTCTTCGAAGGTCGCAAGAGACAAAGTCGTCATGGGTTATCAAGTGGTTTTGCCACCTAGCCCTATAGAAATATTGTAGCAGTCAATGTTTCAGGCATGGGAGGCGAGCCCAAATCAACGCTCGTCAAGCGTTTGGGTAGATAGGTCTGGAGAATATGGCACCCCATTAGATCCCTGGTCAAAAGTTCATGGGACAGATGAAGGAATCTTGCAATCAATGATGATTGAGGGGACACCGTGGAATGATCACCATCATCGTTCCCTTCTTCTGGATTATGAAGAAGATTCTCGACACGACCTATGTCACCCTTCAGTGTTTGAATTCCTAACAAATACTGTAAACACGGTGGATTCAGAGCGAAACCTATCCAATATTGAAGAGACCATAGCCATAAATATCTCGACAAAACCTGATGTTGTAGAGAATATTCATGTCGGCAAAAGTTGTTCCCCTTCAGAACTTGAAATATATGGTGCTCTCTTTCGCGAATTTAGAGATGTCTTTGCATGGTCATATGATGAAATGCCAGGCATTGACTCGAGCATAGTTGAACATGAGATTAAAATGTATCCTGATGTCAAACCAGTAAGACAACGGCTTCGGCAAGTACACCCCGAGAAAGCCGCGGCCATTAAGGCAGAAGTTGAGAAACTTCTCCATGCTGGATTCATCTACCCGGTTCCTCTAACCGATTGGGTATCGAATATTGTCCCGGTTAAGAAAAAACAAGGGACAATAAGAGTGTGCGTCGACTATAGGGATGTAAACCAAGCTTGTCCGAAGGACAACTACCCTACACCCTTCATCGACCAGATAATTGATGAATGCGCCGGATGTGAAATCTTTTCCTTTATGGATGGATTTTCCGGGTATAATCAAATAAATATCCGCCCACAGGACCAGTCTAAGACTGCATTTATTTGTCCATGGGGTACATTCGCTTATCGAAAATTACCCTTTGGTTTAAAGAACGCAGGGGCGACGTTTCAGAGGGCAATGAATTATGCCTTCCATGACATTAAGAACATCGTTCAACCTTACCTCGACGATCTTCCGGCTCATTCGCGGAAGCGGACTGATCATCCGCGGCATTTGAGAGCAATATTTCTACGTTGCCGACACTACAAGATAAGACTCAATCCGCACAAATGTGTGTTTTGCGTCGGTTCTGGTCGTTTGCTTGGCTTTGTAGTCTCTAAGGATGGGATTCGTCTCGACCCCTGTAAGGTTCAGGCAATCATTAATTTGCCTCCACCTTCAAATTTGCTTCAGATTCAGAAACTCCAAGGGAAAGCAAACTTTCTGAGGAGGTTCATTCCAAATTACGCAGAACTTGCCAAAGGTTATACTCGTCTTTTGAAAAAGGATGTACCTTTTATCTGGGACCAGGTCGCACAAGCCTCCTTTGAAGCTCTGAAAGATTCTTTAGTAAGAGCATCATTAATGTACGCCCCGGATTATCAAAGAGATTTTAACCTGTATCTAGCTGCAGCAGATACGACCATTGCGATGGTTTTAGTGCAAGAAGTCGATGGAATTGAACACCCAATCTATTATTTGAGTAAAAACTTAAATGAAACAGAAAGTAAATATTCCTATGTTGAAAAACTAGCGCTTGCTGCTGTTCAAGCGATTCAAAGATTTCGACATTACGTCCTCTTTAGGAAAACTACCATTCTGTCAGATTGCAACCCCATGACATATATACTGTCGCGACAGTTGCTGGGGGGCAAATATTCGAAATGGATAGCAATTCTTCAAGAGTTTGATCTGGATTTTGTAAAATCCAAGTCAAAGAAAGCTCTAGTTTTCGCGGAATTATTGTGCGATCTCCCATCGTCGTCCAACGATGAAACATCGGAAGAGTCAATCGTGGATGAAAATTTGTTTCTGATATCTGTGAGCGATGAGTGGTATGGAGACATCATTGTTTATCTCCAAACCCAAAAGTTTAGGCCTAATACCTCACACTCAGAACAGAAACGTATACGATACCAATCTAAAGACTACGTGATCGTCGGTGATACACTTTACCGTCGTGGTGTCGATACAATTCTGAGGAGGTGCCTTACCCATGAGGAGGCCGAGAAAGCCCTGAATGATTGCCATTCAGGCGCGTGCGGGGGGCATCAATCTGGATATGCAACAGCACAAAGAATCTTAAGAGCAGGATACTTCTGGCCTACCATGTTCAAAGATTGCATAATAGCAGTCAGAAGTTGCCATGCATGTCAGATCTTTGATAGCAAAACCAGAAGACCACCCGCACCTTTGCAACCTATTGTTGCTGTTGGGCCCTTTGCCAAGTGGGGCATCGATTTCATGCAATGTAACCCCACCTCGACCGGGGGGCATGGGTATATTATAGTCGCTGTTGACTATTTTACCAAATGGGCCGAGGCGATGCCTACATTGGATAACACTGGTGAAACAGCTGCCCTTTTCTTTTTCAATCATGTAGTCGCCAGGTTCGGCGTTCCGCAGGCTATAGTGACAGATCATGGATCGCATTTTCGCAATCACATAATGGTTGAATTAGCTGCCAAGCTAGGGCTATCTCACGACAGCTCTACCCCATATTATCCACAAGCCAACGGACAAGTTGAGGCAATCAACAAGGTCCTGAAGCGTATGTTGCAAAGGATGATTGGGGTTCACAAAAGAAGATGGCACCTACTCCTGTATTCAGCCTTGTGGGCTTACCGAACCTCAGTAAAGAACGCCACTGGGTTCACACCATTCCAATTGGTGTATGGCCTGGAGGCAGTCTTACCAATCCAGTGCGAAATTTCGTCTCTTAAACTCGCAATTGACCTCCTCCCCGGAACCTCAGAAGAAGAGGCTCGTTTCCTGGAATTGATCCAGTTGGATGAAAACCGTCGTGACGCCGCTTTGGCGAACGAAGCCCATAAGAAGCGAGTCAAGGCGCAGTTCGACAAGAATGTCAAACCTCGTGTCTTCTCTGAGGGAGACTTGGTTTTGCTTTACGACCAAGAATCCGACAA
Organism: Pinus tabuliformis; assembly: GCA_031772625.1. Taxonomy (NCBI): domain Eukaryota; kingdom Viridiplantae; phylum Streptophyta; class Pinopsida; order Pinales; family Pinaceae; genus Pinus; species Pinus tabuliformis. The sequence goes on along the minus strand of CM062805.1, from coordinate 1,320,088,607 downwards.
GTTAGGAGCGGGAAAATTTAAGTCCTTATGGATGGGTCCCTATATTGTTAAAAGGGTGTTAGCAAAGGGAGCCTACGAGTTAATGGATTATGACGGGATACCACTGGCGCAACCCCGCAACGGGTTGTACCTCAAGCGTTACTATGCCTGAATAGTAACCTGAGTGCTTTTGTTGTATTTTGTTTTCGCTAAAGTGTTTTGTTTCGGTTTAGTAATCCACCTTTCTCGTTTGTTGCAGATGTCGAATTCTTCTGAGACATATGTAGGATATGCCGACGGAGCGAGTCGTAGTACGCAGAATTTGTCCTCCGCAGCCTGGGCCATTTTTGATCCAAGTGGCGGGTTAGTGAGTTTCAGAGGTGTGTGTATTGGGCAATCGACGAACAATATCGCTGAGTATAGCGCGTTGATTGAGCTCCTCTCTGATACCATCGCTCATGGTATACGCCGACTAATTGTCAGGCTAGACTCACAGCTTGTGATACTACAACTCACTGGTATATATTCAGTCCGCAATCCAGCTATTTATCGAATGTTTCTAAGAGTTAAGATTTTGGAAAGAGAGTTTGATTCAATTCAATACCAACACATTTCCAGAAACTTGAACACATTAACAGATTCACTAGCAAACTATGTGTTAGATAGACATTTACGACATATATAAAAAGAGATGCATCGGTGCTATGTAAGTGGATCACGAATAAACCAAAATAAACCCCGAAAATCAAAATATATCAAGCTGTTTATAGTTTGTACATAATGTGCTGTAATCAAAACAAAATTGGTCATATGACCTAGAACTCAAAAAGATGCTAGGGGGCACCCTAGCCTAGTGGTGCTCATGATAGTACGTCACGGCCTGTGCAATCATGCGCAAGAGACGAGTCCATCGTCTAGGCACACCAATAGTATGACGCTGCAACTGTAAAGGTAACTCGTCAATCTGTACATCCGGAAGACCACGAGTAAGGCTCTCGACCTGCTCCTGCACAGCTGTAAGTGTCTAAGTATCGTCAAGGTCGCGGATAACAACTCTCCTAGCAGGCTCTGCTGCTGGGGCAGCAACAGGCGATCGCGGACGAACTGCTGGACGAACAGGACCAACATCTGCATGCACCCAAGAGTTTGATTAGTTTTGCACAGTAACATCATGAATAAAGACAATAAACAGTGATATGGTCAGAGATTTACCAATAGCGCCCCATTGTTCGCCATCCGGTAGCACCAAGTCCGGATCACCTCGGTAGTCCATACCCACGTATGGATACTCAGAAAACACCATCTCCTGACGCTCGAACCACCTAAAGAAGGCCTCAGTGAAAGTAATCTGAGGTTGACCAGCATGTCGAGACATATGGTCGACCCACCTCTGCATGCGTGGCTCGGTCGGAGAAGGCAAGTCAAGTATGATGTACTGAGGTTGCATCAATGGGATTTTCTCCAAGGCAAAGGCAGTCAGAATAGAACCAAATCCAAAGTTCTTCAGCCTCCCGTCCTTTACCTTGGTCAATTGGCTTTTCATCTGAACAAGTACTGCACCACACCAGTTAAACACTTTCGGTTGGAGACACTCCAAGGCGTGCTGCATGTAAGATCTGTTGGCAACATGTAAAGCTGCGCTACCAGCCATCCTACCAATAGTGAACAGAATGGACCTGAGAGATCTGGCAGTGATGTCACGGATGTTGATCTTGCCGTCTCTGCTCGGCTGTGAACCTTCCCGACAATACTGGCGGATGTAATCTCTGGTGGAAATAGTCCCTCGAGCCGTACCTGACAAAGAAATGGGGGCACCCCGCCTTGACAACCCAGTCAAGAAGTACATGTCCTCTATGGTCAAGGGGATGGTCTTCCCCCTAATCTGAAATACTTGGTTAACAGGATCCCAAGCGTCAAGCATGTACTGCAGTAAAGAAATCTGTGCTCTCATGCTAGAGATACGGAAGAACTTCAGTAAGCCACAATTCCGAAGCGCGTTCACCGTGACCGGGTCATGGAGTGCAACCATGTCCTCTGCTTCATGTTCTCGTTCTCGCCATGTAAGGGACATTTTGTCCAAGATTCCCTGCAAAGCAAACAAGAGAAAGAGTGAGCTCCTGATTTTGATGAAAAACTGGCGAAAAATCATCAAAAAGTGACATGCAAAATCAGTTTTCTAGGCCCAGCGCAGGCAGAGAGTCTCTTCCCTGCACTGCATCTCAGTCTGCCTTAAGGCAGCTTGACATTCAGCGCAGGTTTCGAAAGGAGAACCTGCGCTGATGCCAGGGCGCCTTGATGAAACCCCTGAGGCTCAGAAATCCTGAAAAATGTGCATGAAACTGAAAAAGGAAACCATGGAAGTGAAGGGCTAGGGTTTAGCTCCTACCTGGTCCAAACGGCGCCGAAAATCGTCCACAGAATCTCCCGGAATCAGCTGGTGAAAATCAAGGAAAAGGGGCACCTCCAGAGCTCCAACAAGCCAAATGCAAATGAAATGGTAAATGAGAGGTAAAAAACCCTTTTTATGACTTTTTACACAGTTTAAAGTTAAATATTAGGGTTATAATCTCATTTTCATGCAAATATTGTCCATTTCTAACAAAGTTTGTTGCAGCAATTGAAAGTGCAGTACTATATTTGAAAAGAGAAAAGCTAGTAAAAGTAAAAAATCAAATTTGACCATGCATCGAGCAGTTTTACCGCGGAATTTATGCTCGTTAAAAAATAGAAAAGCGTGAGCAAGAGTTTCCACCAGAGTTCAAGCTCATTAAAAAATGAACCTATCCCGGTGAATAACCATCAGTGATCGTAATTTTTATCAGCCTTAAAAGCCTTGGTCGTGTTTGTGCACCGTCACCTCCATTTCATTTGGCCGATCGTTCACCCCCATATGATTGTTTACCCATTTTGAGGAACATCTGCGAAGAGTGATTTCACCTAGCCATCCTTGTGACACTGCCGTGATTGGAAAATTCCAACTTGTACCTGGAATCAGTTGCTATCCCTGTTCATCACTCGTTCCTCAAAAGACGAGTCATCTTTGAGCTCTTTTCTGACTCGTAAAATATGAAAAGTTTGCCGAGTTTTGGCCTTCCAGCTCGTTAAAGGACCGGAAGAGCTATCCCTCATTTAGACTTTAATCTTTTTGGACCTGAGGGATTATTACACAAAAAGATCGAGCGCTTGTCTTGTTCGGCTCGTTAAAAGTACCGAACACCCATCCCTTCTGTATTGTTTTATACTTTTTCGGACCTAAGGGATTAGATGACGAAAAAGGAATTTTGGAGTTAACTTTCTGTACCTTTTTAGACTCTCTAAAAATGAAAAGGACCGATTTTTCCTTGTCGTTAGACTCGTTAAAATGATTAAATAGCGACAAACTTGTCTTTAGACGAGAACGAGTTTCCCTATCGCTAAGCTCGTTAAATCATAGCGATGGGCTTGCCCGAAGGGCAGGTTATAGAACAAGCATATGTTATCCTCCTCAAGCTTGACAAAAATAAAGAGGTACTGGTCAGAAATGACTGGGGAAAAATTGGGAGAACATCAAAGCTTAATGGTAGCAAGTCGCTCTTGAACATGACACTTTTCCTCCGTACCACATCGGGTTGGGTTGTTTCATTCACCGGTCTCATCACCATGGTCTTCGCCAAACCATCCACATTTTGGGGTAATGCTACCGATCCATCGCATCAGTGTCGTTATATGTTCAAGAGAGGTCATTCTGAAAGTGTCAACCGTGTCCCATCCACTGCCATACATTATCCTTCATCCATTCATGATCGCCACCCTGAATCATATGTCACAGTTTGTTTTCACCTCCATTAAAATCATTAGCTCCGTTCCGCGTCATTGATGTGGGATTCATTAAGGCCCTCCTTTGACGGATCGCTTCTTGTCGACTTCAGCTCATTATCCAAGAAGTTGATCTAGGAACAACCCCATCAGTACTTTGAAGCTTGCATGCCTCAATGGCAAGTTTCTCACTTCCGGCGACAGGTATACATCAATGACCTTCGACCAGAAGATTTTGCGTGGCGTTCGACGCCAAGTCCTTTATTCACGCCACGTGAATTGTACTGTAGTACCTTGAGGGTCATTATCATTATCGGTGATTCCTCTCGCGCTTGTTAACGGTTTTCATCATTGACCGGTAATCAAGCGATGTCTTTCCATGTTCGACTTCAGCGCAATTCTCACATGGATCGACCTGTACCTAGAGTGAAGATCGAACGAGTTTGAAGACCCCGGATCTAGTTTCATCCATCCGGGCTGCGATATATATTCAGGAAATATAAAAGCATTTGTCATGTACATCATTGCAGCAGATGATCATCCTATTCAAAGGATGATAATTTCAGCAGAGAATTATCAGTCTACCATCAGACGATCGTCTGTTCTATGTACCAAAATGTATTTATAAAGCTGAGCATGGGAATGCCCGCATCAGCTAGATCATGAAAACAGAATGAAAAATAATGTATTGTATTGTATTGTATTACAGGGCACCTCCTCAGCACTTGAATGAACTTCGGATCCTCTGGATAAAGCATTTCACCCGATGAACGACTTCATACTTTAGGGGGGCAACTGTTATAGACATTTTTGTGCCTCGCAGCATGGAGCATGAAATGTCAATAATTACAGGGATCCTCAGTCCCTAAACATGTTGTTCTTACCCCTAGAAGAACAAGGTCAGCAAACCACAACACTTCCCATCAGTTCTCCACCTGAAAACACTCAAAAACAGGCTATTTTTGGATCATGTCAGCTGCTCCACTGAGCATCTGCGCTGAATGTCAACTGCTCCTCCTTGTACCTGCGCTGAAAGTCAACTCTAATGAAGGCTACCTGCGCTGGGCGAGATTGGCCAAGTGGCACAGTCATTCTGCAAGGTGTCAATTGCCCAGGAAGCTTCCAAACTGACACTTGGTTCAAGGAATTCGCCCTGTGATGAGTAAGAGGTACTTGATCTCCATGTGGAAGCAAGGATCTCCAAGTGGACTTAAGAACTGAAGATTAACTGAAGAGGGAGAGGACACAAGGCAGCTTTATGTCAGTCTCAAGCTGACTCATCCTTTCTCCTTCTACCCTATATATAGAGCTCTCTCATGAGGTCTAAGGAGGCTGGAATTTTGTGCAAAGTAAGGAAGTGCTGTTGGTTTACAGTTAGAGCTATTGGGTGATTGCTTTTATAGAGGAGAAGAGGAGATTTCTTGCTGCTGGGGAGGTGCTGCTGGATTGGAGCCATTTATGGTTGTAACCTTCTCAGAACCTTTTTCTTCTATTAATAAAGCTTTTAATGTTCTCCTATATACTTGTATTGCAATGATGTATTATTTTTATCTGTATATTTGATTCATCCTAATCCATGCATCAGTTATGAGTACATGTTTCTTGTAGTTTCCTTCTCTCGTTTTGCAGGATCTGTGTGTAGCTGGGCCGGCAAGAGAGCAAGGAGCTGGGAGCAAGAGGCAAAGAGAGGAGATGGGATCGACAAAAGCGAAAGACATCGGTTGGTCAATCTTTTCTTCCTTCTCTGTACTTTCATAAAGGAAAACTATCAAAGCTTTACTTTCAGTTGTTGCTAAGGAACTATCACCCTTAGAGTCGGGATAGGGTCATTCCGAGTCGGATACTTTTCCCCACAACAACCCTCAAACAGATGAAGTGGCCCAGCAGAGGCATGATCAGGAAGCCTCAGCTTTGCTGGTGTCTCTATATAAGCAGCTAATCCAGACTCAAGAAAAGCTGGGAGAATTAGACTCCGCACAGGCAGCATTACAGGCAGCTTTGAAGCAAAAAGAAGAAGGTCAGACCTCCCAGCCTCCTCCCGAAATAATAAACCTTGAGGAAACTGCTCCAACTACTGTTCCTCCTCAACAAACAGAACAGGCAACACCATCCACCTCAGCACCACCACCAACAACAGAGCAGGCCCCAAGCCTGGACATGCAAAAGCTGAGAAATGAGATTCAGGCCTTGGAAGCACAAATGATAGAACTAAATGAGGCCAAGGAGAAATTAGCCAAGGTAAATGAAAGATATGACAAATCCAAGCAGACTGTGGTAGAAAAGGGTAGGGAAATAAAAGGCCTCAAAGACAGGATAAAGGAGCTAGAGAAGGAGCTCCAACTGGATAAAGTAGTGGCTGAGATCAAGACAGTGTTATGGGCCAATATTGGCCAGTCTATTACTGACCAATGGCAGTATATTGAGACAATCCATGAGCAGTTGGAGCTCATTGCAAAAGCGCAGAAGGAAATTCAGAGATCAAGGGCAGATCTAGGCAATATGACTGAAATTGCCACCAGGATGATCAATGTGCTCAATAATAGAACAAGTGCTTAGTTAGCAACTATGGGAATTTCTAACAGGACTGAGACTATTTTGTTGATAAAGAGGGTCCTTACACTAAGAAGCTTAGTGCAAACATTAGAGAGAAGGACCCAAGACATGGAGACCGAGGTGAACAGATTTATGGACAAATTTGTGGTATTACAGAACAGAGGTCTCTCTGGCTTACTGAACAGTGCAGGAAGACTGCTTACCCATGAGCAGTATGCCAAGAGGGTCAATACATTCGCCACAATTCAGATCACTGAAAGGCCCAGCACCTCAGAGGAAACAGGGCCAACTACAAGGCAAAGTCTCTACAACAGAGTGGAGAATCTATTCTTTATAATGAATGAAATTACACACCTGTTTGAAGTGCCTCCTAACTTCTATAAATACACAGAGGCAGATGAGACTGTGGATGCAATTCTTAGGCATCAACTGCCCACACAGGAATGGTGGACAAAGGCAATACAGATGATCCTATAGACCAGGAAGCCATTCTTCAAGTTTTTCATCAAAAAATACAAATTGGCATGCACAGGAAAACTTAGTAAAATCAGCATGAATGAAAAGATAAAAGCTGAGCCAACTCAGTAGAACTTTCGGCCAGCAAGTCAAGATGGATAGCTACAGGTGACAAGGCCGAAAAGTTACAGGAGAGCAGCCACATCAACACATTTTCCAGCATTTAAAGCAGAGCATTCCAACCGACTCGGTGGCCTCCAAAGGCCAAAATATCTTCTGACTGATAGAAATGAGCATTGATGTTGTATTAAAAGCAGCAATAACTTCTTATCTGCTGTTCTGTACAAAGTTGGTGAAACATTTATTTCTCAGATGACTCAATGCCTTAGATATTTTGTATTACCGTTTGTATATATTTGCCCCTCGCATAAGCTTGCGGGGGTTGTTGTTGATTTCTTTTGAAGAAATTTCCTATGTTGTAATCTTTGCAGAGTTGAATAACAGAAGTGATGGAATTTCTGAAGTTCTGAGTTGTTTGAATGCTTTCATGGTGTTTTGTTGAAGTTTGCAGGATCCCTGTGCATCTCATATACAATAAGTTTTCTGTAACTCTCTTCGTTTTGTGTTTCAATCTTTTACAACCCATAAATGTTTCTAAATTCTTAGTATTTAGCAGCAAAGAAAAAGAATAGCCTTCAGGATTTATTCATGGAATACCCTGGGCTCAATCTATGTTGTTAATGAATGTTTTCCTCAGTTATAACCTTGGTAAGTGTAATTCTTAACTGCTACACTTTCAGAATATATCTTTCACAGTGACCTTTGTTTCAGGAATTCAAGTTTGCTCCTGAGCAATATATTTCACTTTCACAGCATTAGCTTAATGGATAATTCTTAATTGCTTTTCATTGGCTAAGCATGCACCATCATACATCATCACTTAAGATTTAAGTTTGTTTGTTGGGATACCCAATAGGCCCTGCAGTCTGAACATTCCCATTGAAACATATCAAACATTTCACAGCCCTAGACTCCATTGATGAATGAAATACAACTGTCTAAACATTACATCTTAGGTATTGAAAGACATCCTTCAACAAAAACATAAACAAAAACCTAAGCATAATAGCTAGCCTAAAATACTATCATAACAGAGACAAACCATAAAGAGAGAGCCCTCTCTGATTACAGTTTGGCTAGAAACTGTAATCCAAAGATTGGTTAGTGGTTACCCCGACCGTATTCCCTTGGGAGTCATAGGGAACAACCTGGGTGCTAACACACTCCTCCCTTGCTTCATTTAGCCAATCTGGTTGGATAATAGAAATGGCGCACAACAATGCTTCCACATCCTCATCCTTTCTTGAGAGGGCATCTGCCACCACATTTTGCTTCCGTTTTTTGTAGATGATTTCAAAGTCATAAGCCAACATCTTTGTGACCCACTTTTGTTGCTCTTCAGAGGATAATCTTTGTTCTAAAAAGTATTTAAGGCTATCATGATCCATTTTTACCTTGAATTGTCTTCCCATTAATGATCCCTTTTTACCTTGAAGTGTCTTCCCATTAGGTAGGGTCGTCATTTATTAAGTGCATGGAGTATTTCCAACATTTCCTTCTCATAAATAGCTTTGCTTAAAAACTTTCCCTTGATTGGACGACTTTCAAAAGCAATGGGTCTTTCATCTTGCATTAGAACAGCACCAATTCCATTTCCTGAAGCATCACATTCCACAATAAGGGTTTTTGTGAAGTTCGGTGTAGCTAAGACCGGTGCTTGGAACATTGCCTCTTTAAGATGTCCAAAGGCCTCTTTCTTCAATAATGTTGTTAGAGGTGCTGCTATTCTCCCATAATTCTTAACAAACATGTGATAATACCCCGTCAACCAGAGAAATCCTCGCAGATGCTTTATGGATGTGGGGATTTTCCATTCCTTAATGGCTTTAATTTTGCTAGGGTCTATCTTAACTCCTTCATGAGATACAATATGACCCAGATATTCCACCTCCTGGACTCCAAAGAAACATTTGGACCTTTTTGCATATAATTGTTTCTCCTCCAATAGTTGTAGCACCCTGTCAGCATGTTCAACATGATCCTTCCAAGACCTGCTATAGATTAGTATATCATCAAAAAATACTAAGACAAATTTTCTAAGGAATGGTTTGAAAATTGAATTCATCAAACCTTTAAATGTTGAAGGTGCATTGGTAAGGCCAAAAGGCATGACCAAAAATTCATAATGGCCCTCATGAGTTCTAAATGTTGTTTTGTGAATGTCTTCAATATTCATTCTGATTTGATGATATCATGAACGAAGATCCAACTTGGTGAAGTAAATTGATCCATGCAATTCATCCAGTAATTCATCAATGACAGGAATGTGGAACTTATCTTTAATAGTGAGCTTGTTGAGCTCCCTATAATCTGGACACATGCGCCATGATCCATCCTTCTTGCGCACCAATACTACTGGAGTAGAGAAAGAACTTTGACTCGGTTGAATTATACCAGCCTCTAGCATTTCTGCAACCATACGTTCATTTTCACTCTTTTGGACATAGGGATATCTGTACAGCCTCATGTTTGGAGGAACACTTCCTGGAATCAGATGAATAGCATGATCATGATCATGCATAGGTGGGAGACCTTTGGGAGTCTCAAATACCTTGGAATGATTGTCCAGGAATTTTTGGAGATCTGGAGAAATAGATGATTCCAATGTGGAAACATCTAGCGAACATAATTGTGCAATTACACCTCTTTGCTCCTTTTTTAGAAGCTTTGTCATACCATTAGAGATTATTATGTTTCTTGGTTTCCCTGCAATACCCCTTAATTCAACTTCCTTTCCTTCCATAGAAAATTTGATGAAAATTTCTTGAAAATGAAAAGCTGTTGTACCCAAGGATTGTAGCCATTGGACTCCTAGTACAACATCAGCACCTCCCATTGGAATGGAAAGCATTGGGCTAGTCAATACATATTCTCCCATGGATATCTTGATATTATGGCACTTTCGAGAGCAATTTATTTTTCCTCCATATGCAATCATTACTTGACACTCTGGTGCTGGATATAGGAAGCAATTCAATTCTTTTGCTACCTTACAATGAATAAAATTGTGGGTGCTTCCTGAATCAATCAACACTATTACCTTTCTCTTCTTGATTTGTCCTTCTATCTTGATGGTTTGAGGAGTGGTAATTCTTTCCAATGCATTACAAGATATGGTCGGATTTATTTGTTCTTCATCTAGGCTTTGTTCCTGGAGTATATCCTCTTCTTTTGACCTTTCTTGCTCCTTTTCTTCTTCCTCTTCACAATCTATGTAGAATAATTTCTTCTTAGCACACTTATGACCTTTAGTGTATTTGCTATCACAATTGTAACAAAGCCCTTTTGCTCTTTTTCTTCCAATTGTTGTGGTGTCAACCTTATAGGTTGTGTAAGACTAGGGGCAACAACACTTCCGTCTTTATAGTTATGAGTGGTATGCTTCCTGGTTGCCATAATTTTGCTTTCCATTTTTCTTGCTAACCTCAATGCCTTCTCTAATGAGTCATCTTCCAAAAGGCGAACATAATGTTGGATATTATCCTTTAAAGACCCTATGAACACATCAATCCTATGCTCCTCTGGAATATCTTTTACCCTTATGTTCAATTTTTGGAACTCCTCAATGTGCTCCATTATTGAACCCTTTTGTTTGAGACTTATCAATTGGCTAAAAAAAAGTGTTGCTTTTTGTATCCTCATAATGTGCTATCAATTATTCCGTAAAAATTTCCCAAGTGATGAATTGTTTAGAGAGAAAAGCCATTGATACCATACAAACTGATTTGGTTCCAAATATAATGTTTCCATACGTACCTTTTGTGTGTTTTGCACATTATTGAGATCGAAGAATTGCTCCATCTGTAATATCCATGTTGCGGGATCCTTGCCATCAAACTTCATCATATCGATTTTTGGAATATGGTGGGTCTTCAATCCAACATTAGAGTCTATGGAATCATGATTAACATTTCTTTTGTTCTCATCATGAGTTTCCTTTACTACCCTTTCACCATTAGTGACCCTTTCTTGTAGCAACTTCTTCAATTATTCCATGTCTGTCTTCAAATCTACCTTCAAATCATCCATCTTAGCTTCTACGCCTTTCTTTAAACCATCCATCTTAGCTTCTACATCTTTCTTTAAACCATCCATCTTAGATTTTGTTCCTTTTTGTGCAAGTGACACTTGTTGCACTTGGTCTCGTAATTTTGCTATATCATGTTGCATTTCTTCCTCTTCTTCATAAGTCATGCTAGAGCTTTCAGGTTGCTTACTATTTGTTTGCATTTTATTTCCTCGAGGCATCAATTACCGATAATAATGCTTTACTATGCCCTTTGAATTCCTTTAAACCAAGCTTACACAAAAATTTAAAAAAAAACTACAAACTTTTTTTCACCTTGTAGAAGCCTAATATTGAATCTAATGTGTCTCTGTAATTTCGAATCATCCAGTTCTGAAATTATGACCTGTAGTAGCCTTTTATGTCCTCTTTCCAATGCCACTAGTATGATCCAAATTGGATTCTCCAAGAAAGAGTTATGCACAATCTCCCACAGTGACCTGATTGTAGACTAGTTCAGTAGAGCGAACTTGTATGAAGTGCCACGTGTCACCGTTTCGACCTTTGAGTCTGAAAAATATATACAAGAAAACTACAGTCCATCCTCTTCTATACCTTCTTGTGAAATTCCAATCCAATGCTCAGAAAGAAAGTTATGACGATTTTCCCCAGGTCACATGTTTGGAATGTAATTCAGGAGTCTGCAAAAATACCAACTTCCTCAGATCATATCTCCGCAAATATAGCGCGAAAAGCTCTGAAATTTGGACCCGCGGTTCAGCATGATTTCTTCTCAAATGGGTTGTTTTTGCGACTTCTAAAAATTCACAGAAAAAAAAGTTATAGAAAAAATGCCACAATGACCTGTTTGGAGCAGCGAAACCCTAGAATCCAAAGCTCTGATACCAAATGTTATGAAACCAGCTCAAGAAAAGATAGAGAAGATAGATCAATGCCTTAGAATTTAGACTATTCGAGGGGGAAACCTCCTTTACATTACATAAATGAACAATTCTTGGATGATTCAAATGACAAAACCTCCTTTCTATATATAGGAGTCTAAGGAGTCACAATATAATCCAACCTACCTAACAATAATAATATAAGGCCACAAAAATAACAATAGAGGGATTCTATGGGGCACAGTAATAATAATATGGCGGCAATAGGAGCACAACAATATTAATAAGGGGTATAACTACAATAGTAATGGGGTAATCGCTAGTATTATGGGGACCCAACATAGTACCTCTTTAGTTTTGTCAAGCTTGAGGAGGATAACATATGCTTATTCTATAATTTTCCCTTCGGGCAAATCTGTTGCTATGTTTTAACAAGTCTAGTGACAGTGAAACTCGTTCTTGTCTAGGTGGACAAGATTTTTGCTATTGTTTTAACAAGTTTAATGACAAGGATAACTCGGTCCTTTTCATGTTTAGAGGGTTTGAAAAGAAATGAAAAGGAAACTCCGTCTTGTCTAGAATGGACAAGTTTGTTGCTATTTTTTTAACGAGTTTAACAACAAGGATAACTCAGTCCTTTTCATATTTAGAGAGTTTGAAAAAGGACAAAAATGAAACTCCAAAGGTTCTTTTTTGTAGAATAATCCCTTAGGTCTAAAAAATATTAAAATAATACAAAAGAGATGACTTTTCGATCACTTTAATGAGCCGAAAAAGACAAGCACTTGAACTTTTTCATGAGATAATCCCTCAGGTCTAAAAAAGATTAAATTATACAAGAGGGATGACACTTCCAATCACTTTAACTAGCTAGAAAGGCAAATTGCTCAAATTGTTTTGTGAGATAATCCCTCAGGTCCGAAAAATATTAAAATATAAAGGAGGGTGTTAGCTACCTATACCAATAGGTTTCATATTTCATGATTGGCTATGAAAAGGTCCAAATATGCTCTGCTTTGATGATTCAAAGATCACATATTTCCAAGAGCATCCAATCTATGCTTATAGCTTGGTATGGACTCAAATTTTGATGAATGGTCCAACAGTCTAATCTGGATCATGTCATGTTTTAAATTTTCAGTTGTAGAATAGAGAAAGCAGTCTGTCCAAACTGTTTAATCTTGGCAGACAAGTAGTTTAGGTAGAGAAAAAAGGTTCCCAATAGCTTAATCTGGGACCTTGGAAGAAATAAGGGTAGAATTAGATAGAAAAACAAAAGAAAAGCCAAAGAAAAGAAAAGGCAAGTAAGGGTCTGCAAGTCCAAGTGCACCCTCCAAGAAGAAATAAAAAATGCTAGGCAAATAGATGGGTAGGCAGTTGGGGTTGCAGAAAGGTCATTCCTTATAAATTGCATGTGTGCTGACTTTGTTGACCAAAGCAAAATCAATGAATTCAGATGGAGTTATTCTTCATCAAGTTGCAGCAAGCAAGGAGCATGTCTAACCTCCCTTCTTCCCCTTTCCATTTCATTACTAACACTCCCTCATCAGCTGAGATTCATGGAAGAGATTATGGTTTCATAGTGGTTCTTAATCTTTTAGAAGCCACATTTCTTGTGTAAAAATTCTTTTCATTTTGATCTACTCCCTAAACTAAGTAAGTTTCAAATAAACTTAGTGATTTTCCCCTTCATTCCGCATTTTCCCCCATATTAACTCTAACTCTACTATGTAAATCTCCTAAGTTACCCTTCCCCTACTAGTAATAACACCATGGTGTATAAACCCCAAATTTTGTATAAATACCCTTCCCCTTGGCATTATAGCTAATAAATCCCCTGTCAGGGATCAAGTTGGCACCTGGTCACTTTGATGAACCTAAAACCATACCCCTCTTCCTTCTTTGAAAGTCATTCCACCCCTTAAGCCTTGTTTGAAAAGAAAAAACCTTGTAAAAGCCCCTCCTACCCCTAAACCCCTTTGAAATTATGAAAAAACCAAAAAAACCCACTTTTGACGCTTAACCAAAGTTGGCGCATATATGTGATTTTCCAAAATACATTGAAAACCTTACAAAAAACCCATATCCTAAGGTTTTCCGCCGGGCGCTGCTTTCAAAAACAAATAATAAATTATACCCGCCCGCATCCGTATCCACCGATCACATCGCCCTTCCATCAACCGTCGGATCGGGCCCAAGTGATCCGACGGTCCTTATTGATATCGGAGCGGCCCCCATGACAGACAATTAGCGCCCGAGAAAATGACGAAGGAATACGTCATTGCGCGGCCACGCGTCACCCTCTCAAGGCTCTCGGAGCGGCCTCTGACAAAACCAGGGTCGTATCGTAAGCGCTCCGAGAAACCGTAACCGCTATGGCACTTAACCGTAACCGATAAGGCACTTACCGCCCGGTTTGCTGGTCCCACATCATGCCCATGTCGGCACCACGCCGCCATCGCATCAGTACTTTTGTCCACCTCTGTGCCAACGTGTCTGCCACCGTATCATCCCCGTGGACCAATAGCAGCTCGCCACCTCACCCTATGACGTCATGCTGACGTCATCCGAGCTTGACCCCACCCTATGACGTCATGCTGACGTCATCCGAGAAAAGGCGCCAAATTGCCAAAAAGGTCCATATTTTGGCCAAAAATCACGTTTTGCATACCTTTTGCTCATTCGCTATTGTTTTCGCTGCATGGTCTTTTACGTCCAAAACTGCGCCACCCCGCTGGAATCGACCTGGAGACCTCCAGAGCACCAATTCTGCCCACATTTACGACCACTGCTCGCTGTCTACCAGGTATTTCTGATCATTTATCCTCCATACGCCTAAATTGTCTGTAAATTTCTCAGGAGGCTGAAAGGACACTAAAACTCATCATTTTACCGGCAAAATCCCTCTGCAAAGCCTCTATTCCCAACTGCAAGCTCGAAAACCACCAGTTGAGCCTTGATTTCCCGAGTTCTTATCAAAAACAGTAAACTGCTCGCGCAATCGTGAGACAGTTGGTCAATCCATTAAAAAACCTGCCACAAAAGATAGAGTGAGACCAAACATTGGCCTTATTCGTAATTCAAACAGTATTTCAGTTGCTGTGTGCTCAATTCACCCTCTGGTCCCTAAAATTCACATTTTCATTGTAAGAAATCACCTATGTGCTGTGCTGCTCACTTCAACCAGTTCACCTGCCAGTCAGAAGCTTAATAGACCATGGAAACTCCAATTGCACTAAACATCAAGCCTCTCAATACCCCTCACCAGGAGTTAGAATGGAAAGCTCTGGGAGATATGGATTATCAGATGTTAGATTGGTTTCCAACAGGCTCTAAATATAATATTCAGTTGTTAAATGAGTTGAAAGCCCAGCACCTTAGTGGAGCTGATATCCTAGGGATTTGGGACTCAAACTTGCCCATCTACAACCTCCCCCAGGTAAATTCTATGCCAGAATTGATCCACAGATGCCAGGAGTGCTATGATCCATGCCAAAGAGCTGTCCTTAGCCCCACAGGCTCAATTCTATTTCATATCACCCCAGAGAGCATAAATGAGATGCTGCATTTCCACACTGCAAAACCATTGACCCCCCTCTATATGCAGAACTTGATAAAGAAGGGGACCAAGTTGTCAAATGACCAGGTCATCAAAATCAATCAGCTGTTTGTACAACCAGGCTTTGAAGCCATCAGAACTCCTCCTATTGGATATACATACTTAAATGAATTGGGCAGAATGCTAGTGGATTTGATCAGCTATGTCCTAGGGTTCAAGGGAGTGGAGGATGTGGATGATAGCATAATGGCAATGCTGTCCATATTCTCTCCTGGAAAGCCTCCAGCTGTACATTATGACTATGCCACATATATTGCAGATAGGATCCATGACCAGCTGATGAATCTACAAAGGGAAAGACTGTTCAGATACACTTCGTACATTTACCATCTATTCTTGTTTTATCAACCAGGCAGCTTCCTCATTCCCCTGAGGCAAGTTAATGCCCAGGGGAATCCAAGGTCAGTTGTGTTTTGGACCTCTGTTTTTCATCGCACCTCTGTATCACCATACACATACTGTGAGTTCATAGACTTGTTCATTCATCCAGCTATGACATTATTGTATGGTGTTGCTCCTCCAAGGTTAACTGATGACATGAGGAGAATTCTACATCTAAACAAAACCTACAACATTGGTAATTGGTACTTTTACCAAGACCACACAGTCATCAGAGTATATGGCTATGAGTTGAAGCCTTATAGGTTGCCAAGGTATGTCCCTATGAGACTTTTTGCCCTAGAATATTTCAGGCAATTTGGGAATGCCGACTACCTCCACTTCCAAAGTAAGAACAAGAAGGCACAGTTGAAAGTAAGGAGCCAGTTGGGCCCTTTCCTATATAACAAAAAAGAGGAGGGATGGAAAGAGGCAAATAGTATCTTAGAGGCCCTCAAACTGCAAACTAGTTTTGAGTGGATACCCTATGACCCCAATCATTTTGTTTCCCTCAGGAGGATAAGATACAAATTGGGTACCTATTCACACATAAGGCTACCTGAGATTGAGCAGTATGCCAATGCATTGAGCTGGGAAAAGGGTACCCTAGAAGAGGAAATTTCTAGTGAAGAGCTGCTAGAAAGAGAGGCTAGAAATATTCAAAAAGAAGTTGACTTAGAAACTTATGGACAGGTCCCCCTCTCGTATAAAAGACAACTTGGAGCAGCTGCCTCATCCTCAACAACACATCAGCAAGCTGTCATGAATCCTCCACAGACATCCAGCAAAGGTAAAGAAAGGCAGGTGGAACAGCCACCTCCTATGACTGAAGAGAAAATGGAAACACTAGTGCAGCAACAAGAAGAGATGGAGCAGCAGGGAGAAGTGCAGCAACAAGAAGAACAGAAACAACAGGAAGAACAAAGGCAGGAACAGCCTGTCCAGCAAAAGCAAACAGTGGAAGCCCCTAAATCCACTGAACAAACTGTGCCTCCAAGGCAAGAAACTTCATCTGAGGCATCAATACTCCAAACTCCACAAAAGGAGGATACAAGCAGGAAAAGGGACAGAGAGACTCCCCTTACAACATCAGCAACTCATGGGGAGAAAAGACAGAGAATCAACCCTTTCTCAGAGGAAGAAATGCCAACAAGACAGTCTTTTGGTATGGTCCCACCCAGCAGGGAAGCATCAGCAAGTTCCTTTCAACAGGAACAGGATAGAGCAATGGGAGGAGAAGTGAGTTCCTCAAGGCAGCAAAGGGAAGGTGGACTCAGTATTAAACAGCAGTTCATCGACATTAAGAGGAGAAATGAGCCCATCAAGAGACAGCTGTATAACCATCTGTTAAACATGGCTCCCACCAATCAGCAAAGACTCATGTCTGCATATGATGTGCAGGGAGGCAAAATGATCATGAGTCATTTTATGCCAACAACAGTATAGCCCCAATCTGCCTCTGACTACTTGAGGACTAACCTGGAATTCCTTGCCAAGGATATCCACCCAATCGACAAGATAGAATTGAACAAGCAAACGGGTGAGATGGTCTATGCTTCCCTGGCAGACCAAACATTGGATAACTACAGGCTACAAAATAGCCTTAACAATACAGCCTCTCAGCTAGAGTTGGAGAGAGCATCATCCCAGGCAAAGGATAACAGAATAAGGTCCTTAGAGGACATCATCATAGAGATGGGGCATGATCCCAAAGATATCAAGGGCATACAAGAGATATTAAAATTGAGGGATGCAGACATGGCAGCCTTAAGGAGAAAGATCAAACTCCCAGCCACAATCCACCCTCAAACAGATGAGGTGGCCCAACAAAGACATGATCAAGAGGCCACAACCTTGTTGATATCTCTGTACAAGAAACTAATCCAAACTCAGGAAGAGCTGGGAGAATCGGAGGCTGCAAAAGCAGCACTACAGGCAGCCTTGAAACAAAGAGAAGAAGGTCAAACCTCCCAGCCTCCTCCTAAAGTAATCAACCTTGAGGAAGATGCTCCAACCACTGCTCCTCCTCCTCAGCAAACAGAGCCTACAACACCAACTACATCGACAGCTGCACCAACAACAGAGCAGACTCATAGTCTGGATATGCAGAAGCTTCAAAATGAAATTCAAGTCCTGGAAGCTCAAATGTTAGAGCTTAATCAAGCCAAAGAATCTTTGGCTAAAGTAAATGAAAGATATGATAAGAGCAAACAGAATGTGGCTGAGAAGGAAAGAGAAATAAAAGCTCTCAAAAAGAGATTAACTGAGCTTGAAAATGAGCTCAAATTAGATAAAGTTATAGCTGGGCTTAAGGAAATTCTATGGGCCAACATTGGCCAGTCTATTACTGACCAATGGCAGTATATAGAGACAATCCATGAGTAGCTAGATCTCTTCCCAAAAGCACAAGCTGAGATTCACAAGTCAAGGGCTGCTCTAGGCAACATGCCTGAAGTTGCCACTAGGATGATCAATGTGCTGAATAACAGAACAAGTACTCAGCTGGAAAATATGGGAATTTCCAATAGAACTGAGACCATTCAGTTGATCAAAAGGGTTCTCACATTAAGAAATTTGGTGCAGACATTGGAGAGAAGAACCCATGACATGCAGACTGAGGTGAAAAGGTTCATGGATAAATTCCTGGTGCTGCAAAACAGAGGACTCCCTAGCTTACTGAACAGCGCAGGGAGACTGCTCATTCATGAGCAGTATGCCAAAAGAGTGAGTGCATTTGCCACAAGCCAAATCAATGAGAAGCCCAACAGCTCAGAAGAAGCAGGGCCAGCTACAGGACAGACTATCTACAACAAGGTGGAGAGTCTATTTTTTATAATGAATGAGATCAATCACCTGTTTGAGGTGGCTCCCAATTTTTACAAGTATACAGAGGCAGAGGAGACTATGGATGCAATTCTCAGGCATCAACTCCCTACACAAGATTGGTGGACAAATGCAATACAGAAAATTTTGTAAACAATGAGCCATTCACCAAATTTTGTTCATAAAAATATCAATTGTCATGCACAACACAGTTTAATAAATCAGCATGCATTAAAGATGAAAGCTGAGCCAACTTCGCAGAACCTACAGCCAACAAAGCAAGATGAAAAGCTACAGGTGTCCAGACCAAGAAGCTGCAGCCGAGCAGCTCCAAAAGTGCGTTCTTCAGCATTAACGCAGATCATTTCAACCGACTCAGTGGCCTCTAGAGGCCAAAATATCTTCTGACAAGCATAAAGATGCATTTACTTTTTATTCAATGATGTAATAACTTTCTGATCTAAATATCTTGAAAAGTTGGTGAAGATATTCAATTCTGAGATAACCTAGCACTCAGATATTTTGTAATACGTCTTGTATATATTTTCCCCTCACACAAGTTTGCAGGGGTTGTTGTTTTTCTCTCTGAAGAGTTCCTTGTGCTGTAATATTTCTCAAGAAGTTTAATACAGAAGATGATGGAACTTCTCAACGTTCTGAAGTGTTGAATGCGTCCTGATGTTGGTTGAAACTGCATGATTCCTGTGTGTCTTCATAATACAATAAGTTTCCTGTAACTCTCTCTGTTATGTATTTCAAATCTCTTACAGTCCACATAAATTCCAAATTTCTAAGTATTTAGCAACAAAGAAAAAGAATAGCCTTCAGGACTTATTCATGCAAATACCCTGAGCTCAATCTATGTTGTTAAGGAATGTTTTTCTTCAGGTATAATTTTGATATGTGTAATTCTTAATTGCTGCACTATTGGAATATATCTTTCACAGTGAACTAGGTTTCAGGAATTCAACTTTGCTCCTGAGGAATATGTTTCACTTTCACATCACCAGTTTAATGGAGAATTCTTAATTTCTTTCCATTGGCTAACCATACATCACTTAAGTTTAAATCTTGTTTGTTGAGACACCCAATAGGCCCTGCAGTCTAAACATCATCACTCCAGCGTTTCAAGCATTTCACAGCTCCAGACTCCATTGCCCAATGAATCACAATTGCCTGAACCTTACAACTTAGGCATTCAAAGAGATTCTTCAACCAAAAACATAGTCAAAAATAAAAACCCTGAGCATAATAGCTAGCCTAAAATACCTTCATAACAGAGACAAATCAAAAAGAGAGAGCCCTCTCTGATTACAGTTTGGCTAGAGACTACAATCCAAAGATTGGTTAGTGGTTACCCCGGCCGTATTCCCTTGGGAGTCATAGGGAACAACCTGGGTGTTAACAGAGGGATGGCACTTCCAATCACTTTAAAGAGCTGGAAAGTCCAATTTCTCAACAATCTTTTCATATTTAATGAGTCTAAAAAGGGTTTAAAGGAGACTCGATTTCGAGGAATGAGTGTGGTGTCTAGGGTAGTCTAAGGTATCAACTGGTTCCAGGTAAGCTTGGAACTTCTCAAAACATGGTTGATTTAGGGAAGAGGTTGGCTAACAAAACCACTCGTCGCAGCTGTTCCTAAAAATGGTAAACAACCAATTGGAAGCGTATGATCAGCCAAAAGAATCGAGGTGATGACAGGTGCACAATGAAGGCCTAAAAATTTGATAGCATGGTAATCACAAAGGTTATTTACTAAAGGTAAGTTCATTTTTTAATGAGCTTGAACCTTGGGGGAACTATGCGTGGTTTCAGTTTCATTTTTATACAAGCTTAAAACGGAAATATATGCTTGAATAAGTGGTCAAAGGTGTTCAATTCATTGTTTACCACATTAGATTCTTTCGATAGTCGTTCAACCTCCTCAATCACTCCATCAAATTGATTAGAAATACATATATATGAGGGAAAAATGAACTAAAACTAATATCTTACTTGAAGTACGTGAATAGTAAATACAAAAGGTAGTTTTACCTTTCATTTTCATCATTTCATTTCAAATTTGGGATTTTGGAGCTCTAGAGTGGTCTTCCCCCTCAAATTTCACCAGTTGATTTCAGGGGATTCAGTGGACTATTCTCTATGCCATCAGGACCAGGTAGGAGCTAACCCCGAGCTCTTCATTTTCATTCCATGTTTTCTTGATTCTGAGCTAGTTTTTCCATTTTCTTGGCCCGTGGGGTTCAAAGATCTCATTCCCAAATCATCCCACCTATCCTGTATAGAAAGGTGCGATTAATACTGAGCTACCAATAGGCCAGTCAGTATGCATCCTACCTTGCTCAAAGGCAGAGTGCGATGGGCACACAAAGGCAACTTTACACAGTGATTTTTCATCAAAAGTTTGCCTGTTTTTGCCCAAATTTTGACCCTAACTCATCTTTTGTCTACATTTAAGGTATTTTTTCGATCAAGATGGTTGTCACATGGCGTGAACGAGAACATGAAGAGGAGGACATGATTGCTTTACATGACCAGGGCACAGTTGATGCATTAAGAAACTATAGGTTGCTGATGTTCTTCTGCATATCCAACATGAGGCAATAGATTAGATTGTTGTGGTACTTTCTTGATGCTTGGGATCTGATTAACCAGGTATTCATGATTAGAGGTAAATATATTCCTTCGACAATCAAGGACATTTACTTTTTTACGATATTGTCGAGGCGTGGTGCCCCTCTTTCACTATCACGATTCGCTCGTGGGGGTAAATCCGTGAAAGATTACATTCGTCAGTTCTAGAGGGATGGATCTCAGCCCAGTAAAGATGGCAAGATCAATATTCGGGATGTCACTGATCGGCCCTTGAGGAACATTTTATTTATATTTTCTAGATTGGCTAGTAGCGCATCCTTACACTTGGCAAACAGATCTTACATGTAGTATGCCCTAGAATTCCTGGAACCGAAGGTGTTCAACAAGTGTGAGGTGATACTTCCTATCATAAAAGAACAACTCTCCAAAGTAAAGAATGGAAGAACCAAGGATTTTGGCTATGGATCCATATTGACTTCTTTTTCTTTAGAGAGGATTCCACTGTTGGAGCCTAAGAATATTTCACTGCGATTACCAGCCCCGAGGGAACAACAGATGTAGATATGGGTTGATCTTATGGACAGACATGCTGGACAGTCACATATTTCCTTCTCTAATTCCTTTTTCTAGTGGTTCAACCATCAAGAGATGGTATTTGCAGAGTATCCATACATCGGGATGGATTTCTGAGGCGACCCAAATTTGGCATTACCAGCTGGCGAGCAGTGGAGTGCTATAGGTAAAATGATTTGACCACATCTTTGTTTCTCAATTTTTATAAGGTTTTTGTGTTTTTTTATATTAACAAGACTAATAAAACTTATGTGTGTGTGCAGACATTGGACCAGTGCGACCAGTGGCACGCCCACGAGCAGTAGATGATGCTCCAGCAGGAGAGTCTGTAGGGAGGGTCGTCCTTCAGGATCTAGACATATCGGAGAGCCTGGCAATGCTGTAGGATCAGATCAAGGGCCTCACTCTCAGTATTCAAGATGTCAGTACTGATGAGTTACCTTTGAGGTTACAGCACCATACTACTGGAATGCCGAGTCGATGTACTAGGCTCCTACGTATGATCACACAGGCGGTGACATGTTATCACAACCATCACTAGTCTAGGATGCTTTTCTACATTCATTTTGAGTTTCTTGGTTAGATGACCGATTTTGTCTTGGACAAAAAACATTCTATAAAAACTATAAACAACTATATATTTTTGTTTTTTTGGAGTTTTATTTTGGTTAAGTTAAAATCCTGATGCAAATGTTGATGTGAAATGCTTTCTTTACAAATGTTGCAAATTTCTATCTAACACATAGTTTTCTAATGAATCAGTTAATGTGTTTAAGTTTCTGGAAATGTGTTGATATTGAATGGAATCAAACTATCTTTCTAGAATCATGACTCTTAGGAACATGCGATAAATAGCTAGGTTTCGAATGGAATAAATGCTAGTACATTGTAGAATGACGAGTTGTGAATCCTGCCTAACAACGAGTCGGTGTACGCCATGTGAAATGGCATCAAAGAGAAGTTCAATCAATGTGTTATACTCAGCGATGTTGTTCATCGATTGACCAATACATATACCCCTGAAACTCACTAACTCGCCTCTTGGAGCGAAAATGGCCTAGGCCGTAGAGGACAGGTTTTGCATACTACGACTAGCTCCGTCAGCATATCCAATAAACGGTTCCAAAAAGTCTGATATTTGAAACAAATGCGAAGTGGATTAGTCAACCAAACTGACAACTCTAGAAAGAAAACACTCATAAATGCAATAAAGTAATATGTATAATGAGTTTACTACACTCAATCAAGAAGAGTAACATTTAAGATACAACCCGTTTTGGGGCTGTGACAGTGGAATCCCATCATAATGGACCAGCTCGTAGGTTCCTTTTGTCAATACTCTTTTAATAATGTAGGGGCCCATCCATAATGGTTCGAATTTACCTACTAATTTTTTAGAGTCCTAATCATAAAGTAAGACCAGGTCACCTTCTGAGAAGACACGAGGCTTAACATTTTTGTCATATTACGCATTGACACATTTCTTATGTGCTTGGTTAGCCAGCATGGCATCACGACAAGTTTCATCCAGGTGGATTAGTTCCAAGAAACGAGCCTCTTCTTCAGAAGTTTCAGGAAGAAGATCAATTGCAAGCTTGAGGAATGAGATTTCGCATTGAATTGGTAAGACTGCTTCCAGACCATACATCAACTGAAAGGGCATAAATTCGGTAGCATTTCTCACCAAAGTCCTATATGCCCACAGAGCTGAGTATAGGATTAAATTCCAATTCCGTTTGTGGACTCCAATCATTCTCTACAAAGTATGCTTAAGGACTTTGTTGATCGCCTCAACTTGTCTGCTAGCCTGCGGGTAATATGGAGTAGAACTATCATGGGATAGTCCTAATTTGGCAGTCAATTTGATCATCATGTGATTGCAAAAATATGATCCATGATCTATGACTATAGCCTGCAGTACACCAAATCTATAAACTACATGATTAAAAAAGAAAAGAGCACTTGTTTCACCGTTGTTGTTTAATGTAGGCATTGCCTTGCCCCCTTTTGTAAAATAGTCGATAGCAGCTATAGCATACCCATGCCCCCTGGCCAAGGTGGGGTTACATGTCATGAAATCAATGCCCCATTTAGCGAATGGCCCAACAGCAACTATTGGATGCAGTGGTGCAGGTGGTAATCTGGTTTAGTGATAAAAAATATGACAAGCATGGAAACTTTTGACTGCAGTTATGCAATCTATGAATATGGTGGGCCAGAAGTAACCTACTTGTAAGATCTTTTGTGCAGTAGCGTAACCAGATAGATGACCCCCACAAGCACTTGAATGATAATCATTCAAAACTTTTCAGCCTTCTCATGCGTGAGGCACATTCATAGAAATGTATCGACACCACGATGGTAAAGTGTATCACCAATGATCAAATAATCCTTGGCTTGGTATTAAGTACGCTGTTCTTCAGAGCAAGAGGTGTTAGGCCTAAAATTTTGGGTTTGGAGATAGGACAGTATATCCCCATACCACGGATCACTTGACGATATCAGAAACAGAGTCTCATCCATGATTGATGCTTTGGATGTTAAATCATTGGATGATGAGGGAAGGTCACAAAGTAACTCTGCAAAGACGAGAGATTTCTTTGATTTGGATTTGGTGAATTCTAAATCAAACTCTTGTAAAATGGCTATCCATTTGGAATTCCCCCCCCCCCTAGCAATTGACATGACAGAATGTAGGTCATAGGGTTGCATTCTGACACAATGGTAGTTTTCCGAAAGAGAACGTAGTGTTGAAATCTCTGTATTGATTGAACAACTGCTAAAGCCAATTTTTCAACATAAGAGTAATTGCTTTCTGTATCATAAATATTGCGACTTAAATAATATATAGGATGTCCAATTCCATTATCTTCTTGCACTAAAACCATGGCGATGGTTGTATCTATAGCAGCAAGATACATGTTAAAGTCTTTTTGATAGTTAGGAGTGCACATTAATGATGCTTTTATCAGGGAATCTTTTAAAGCATCAAAGCAAGCTTGCGCAACCTGATCCCAGTGGAAGGTTACTCCTTTTTTCAAAAAACACGTATAACCTTTAGCGAGTTCAGCATAATGTGGAATGAACCTCCTCAGAAAGTTAGCTTTCCCATGGAGTCTCTGAATCTGAAGCAAATTTGAAGGTGGAGGCATGCCAAGGATTGCCTAAACCTTAAATGGGTCGAATCGAATTCCGTCCTTAGAAACTACAAAACCAAGTAGTCAACCAAAACCAACACAAAACACAAACTTGTGTCGATTGAGTCATATCTTGTAGTGTCAGCAAGGTAAAGTATGGCTCTCAAATGCTGCGGATGATCAGTCTGCTTTCGCGAATGAGCTGGTAGATCATCAAGGTATGGTTGAACGATGTGCTTGATGTCATGGAAGGCGTAATTCATTTCCCTTTGAAAAGTTTCCCTTGAGTTCTTCAAACCGAAAGGTAATTTACAATATGCGAATGTGCCCCACAGACATATAGATGCAGTCTTCAACTGGTCATGTGTGTGGATATTGATTTGATTGTATCTGAAAAATCCATCCATGAATGAAAATATTTCGCATCCGGCACATTCATCAATTATCTGGTTGATGAAGGGTGTAGGATAGTTGTCCTTTGGAGACACTTGATTTACATCCCTATAATCAACGTACACTCTAATTGTTCCTTGTTTTTTCATTACAGGAATAATATTCGATACCCAATCAGTGAGAGGAACAGGGTAAATGAAACTAGCATGCAAATTTTTTTCAACTTCTGCCTTAATGGAAGCGACTTTCTTCGGATGTACAGGTCGAAGCCATTATTTTACTGGTTTGAAATCTGGATACATCTTGATTTCATGTTCAACAATTCTCGATTCAATGCCTAACATTTCTTCATATGACCATGCAAAGACATCTTTGAATTCGCGAAAGAGAGTGCAGTAAATTTCCAATTCTGATGGAGAACAAGATTTACCAACGTGAATATTCTCTACAACATTAAGTTTGGTTGAGATATTAATGGCGATAGTTTCTTCAATATTAGACAGGTTTCACTGAGAATCTACTATGTTTACAGTATTTAATAAAAAATAAAAAACTGAAGGATGATTGAGGTCGTTTGAATAATCTTCACTGTTATCTTGAAGGTGGAAATGATGGTGGTAATCTTCCCACGGCGTCTCTCCTATCATCATTGATTGGATGATTCCTTCGTCTATAGAATGTATATGAGACCAAGGATCAGAAGAGGTTCCATACTCTAAAGACCTATCTATCCAAACACTTGTTAAGTGCTAATTTGGGTTTTTCGCCCAGGCCCAGAAGATTAATTGCTACAAAGATTCTATGGGGCTTGGGGGCAACACCTCTCATTGATCCATACTATCAAAATGGCCAGAGTTCTTAATCTTAGATGATGTAGAAGATATCATATGACAAGTTTCCACTGTGGCCACTTCCGCAAGACCAGATGGAGGCGAGAGGGAAAAAGTACCCATTAAGGATGGGTCTTTCAGGAGACCTACTCTGACAGTTTGAAGCAATTGAGAACTTCCATGGATCAATGGAATGGTTCCAATAGCTTGTGAATTGTTAGGAAAAAAGGATAGTTGGTTAATGATTGTAATTCTACCTTGGAAGGGAAATGCAATCTTTCTAAAGTATGTAGACACAATGGCAACCATAGCATAAATCCAGGGCCTTCCTAGTAAAATATTGTAATCAAGGTTCCCATCAATGACCTCGACTTCAATTTCTACCGTCTTGCCCTCCAATTCAACTTGCAAGCCACTTAAAATCCCATATGGAGTGTATGTTCTTCCATCAAATGCTTTTAATGTTGTTGATGATCATGACAAGGGTGGTGAACTAAGAGTTTTCCAGCAACGCATTGACATAATACAGGTAGATACCCCCTCATCAATGATAGTTCGATGAACAATTTTATTGAGGGCTTTTACCTGTATAAGGAAAGCGAGTTGGGCCGATAACAAAGCCTGCTTTTGGGAGGGGAAATTATACAGTACCTCAAGTGTTGACATAGCGGATGATGATTGAGCCAGATCCTCCACTATATTATAATTCTGTGTAGCTCGAGCATGAGGATTAAATGTTGATTTATGTATGACTCCCTTTGGCAACTTTATAGTTAATTCAAGAATAATGGGTGGAATAACTTCTGGTGAAGTTGTTGTCGAACCACTGGGTTGATCTGTAGCCTGGTTTTTTGATGATGATGGATTCCCATAATCTTTATTCCTTGTCGATATCAAAGCATCATTTTGTTATTTTGATATGTGTTAGTGTTGGTATCTTCATCCCTCCATCAAAGGTTAAATTCTCTTGTTGCATTGCATGTTAGGTGTCTCATCCGATCATCTACACTCCATTAGGGTCATGTATCATTTGATGTTAGTGGCATATTATAAATTTTCCCTCATGTTCTTTACCTGCTAGACCATTTTCATACATTTAGGTCATTTCTAGTCATTTTTGTCTTTAAATCTGCAAAAGTCATTTTTAGGGTTTTAGGTCTCATTAGGTCTAGGCTTTTGTCAATAAGGTCTTGTGAATGCTCAATAATGGTCAGTAGATGCATGAGGAGGTCAAATAAAGTCTCAACAACAAAAATTTCAATAATCTCATGCTTGTGAATGATTTTTCCTCAAAACCCTGTTTTGAGGAAAAACAGAGTTTTTTTTTATGTTTTATGTACAAAATCTCATGCAATTTCATTTTTCTACATGTAATAATTTCAAGAGGCAGCCTTGGCCACCTTGCCAAGCCTCTGCAACTCCAATTCCTACAAAAGAAACAAAGTGTGAAAGCATTTAGTAAATCAAAGGCAAAAAGTGAGGCCCTGCCAAAAACAGAGTGTTAAAAAACAAATGAAAGACAAACATTAGGAAAGTGGGTTTTCATAAGTGAAAAATCAAAATCATGGGTATATAAAAAAAATTCACGTCAATGAGGTTCATTTGTATGCCAAAGGAGAGGAGAGCAAGCACAAATCATGTTTTTGAGCCAAGAGAGCGATTTTGCATCCAAACAGTGAAAATTTGCAAGCACAACGCACCTGCACCTGGGTCAAGGTGCGGCGCACCTGACCTGTGCAACGCACATAGAGCACAATTTGCATTAGAATTTCTGATTGGCACAACACACTAGAGATGTGTGATGCACTTGTCAGTGGCCATGCTGCACCAGTCTTCAAGGCCCGAAATCATCCAAATCTTCCTCCAAAGCTCCCAAAATCGTAAATTCCTCATTGCACAAGTAAGTCAACACTCCCATATGGCCAATGTATGAGTTTCCTTTAGTGTTTATGGTGATTCAATAGGGAAAAAACTAAACCCTAGTTCCTTTCAAAGTTAGTTGAAAAAATTGCCTAGGGCTTACAAATCACTATTTTTGCTGTATAAATCCGAACCCTACCATTTTCACTCCCTCACTACCATTTTATTTACCTCTTTTCTTCCCTCCTTCCCACTTACATTTACGTATTCCCCCTATCCCTAAAAATAATAACCCTAATCGCTACCTTTACTTATCCTAAACCCTAATTAAGAACCCTAAACACTAAATATCATTTCCCAAACCCTTCTATTTCCACTAATCCTACTAGCAGCATCCCAATCCCCTCATTCACAGTCCCTTCACACTCCTTATCATCAATCCCTATCTTTTAGTAGCAAATACCTATTGTCACTCTAAAATCTCTTCATACTCATCTAAGAAAACTCAAGCATTGGCAAACATGGAGTTAGAATCTTCTTATGACAGAAATGAGGAAACAGTCAGTGACTCCTACAAAGAAATTCGTGAACCAAGGAGACCTCACAAGAGTGGAAACCATTACCAGGAGGAACTTACTTCACTTACCGAGCTATTGGTGTGTCCTCTTGCTATGACATGCTTCGAACATCAATCCTGTTATCAATTTTGTGAGATGGTGGAAAGAGTCAAATACCACCATGAGATTGTCGGACTATTTGTGCTCCATCTTCACAATGGCTAGGTCAATTTTGCAGGTGTTACATTCACCTTGACACCTGTTAGCGCTTGAAATTTCACCTAGGCTAAGATAGACAAATCTCAAGGCCACATCAAACCATTACACCTCGTAGCTAGCCCTACGAGGAAGGAGAAGGCTCTCTCCGGTCAGACTCAAGGTATTTTCTCAATGGGGTGAGCTGACCAATTAGGATCAAAGATATTAGGCTAGTAAACTGATAAGGAGGGTTGATTTAAAGTTTTTGGGGTTTTTAGTGGCAATTGGAGGGAGTGCAATTCAGGGTGTGGGGATTGAGCTCAGTTTTTGCAGGTGGGTCTTTGGGGCAAGGTAGGAGTTTGTGCTAATGCCTTAAGTTGAGATGGATGATCAAGGAAGAAATAGAGGGAGCTAAAGAGGGCAAACAATGACTTTGAATCCTCTTTAGACAGTGGAAAACATAAATATTAAACAAAATTGAAAGCTGAGCATGGCATGCATGAATTCAAATTTTATCACTTCATTTGTTTAATATGCAGAAGTATAGAAATGAAATGAATCACATAACAAAGCTTACAATGACAAGTAGGAAACACACCATCAACACAATAATCCACAAGAATCCACAATGATGTCTGCAAAACCCTGGCCTTCCTTTTCCTCAAATTGCAGAGATACAAGTAAAATATACAATAGAGCTTCTCCCTCAAGAGTCCAACCATGAAAATGAGCAAGAGAAGGCATAATATAGATGATCTAACTCCTTTCCCCACCTCTAGGGGTCGAGCTTAGCTTCCTAGGAGCTGTTTCAACTAATTCTAAACTGAGCACTAGATAATAGGCAGTCAAAACAACTTGCCTCTAAAACTTAGGTAATCTATCCATGCATTAAATATTCACTATTTACATCAAAGAAACTTCTAGAAGTGTCAAAGGAGAGTAAATGTGTCCAAGTGCTATGAAAATTACACAGAAATCCATCATTTACATGCCTCAAAAGTCAACCAAAGTAAAAACAGTGTTTTGCTGGCCGAACTGGTCAAAACAGTGAAATTTCCCTGAGTGGTCGCGCCCCTCACTTTGACTGGTCACGCGCATTGACAAATCTGTTTGAGGGCCTTCACGGTGTCCAAATCAGGTGCAAGATAGCTCATTGGAAAGGTCTGTGAGTCGACTTTCCAACCCCACTGGAATTTCTGAATTTATAGTTGATTTGACCCCTCAAAAGTCATTTCTCCCAAGGAAGCTTTCTGCAACTCAAAAAAAGGGGCAGAAAGTCAAAAATTGCATGTATTTTGAGCTTTTGGAAGCCCAAATCTTCATAAAATCTGAAACCCATCCATAGGAAAGTGTATTTTTGCATGAAAATTCCAAAAATGTAGAGTTTTCCCCGTTCTGAGCTGTCCCCATGACTGGTCGCGCGCGGGGTGAGACCACTCAAATGGCCAAAACCTGTAAAATTCTCAAAAATGCCAAAAATGCCTCAAAACTCTCAAAATTTCTTGGGTTTGCTGCTAGGAGGAGGCTAATGAGTATCATGGTGAGTGAGAGAGGCCTCAGCCAAGATACGGAGCGGGTTGGTCTTCTTCTTCCTCTTGCGGGCCTCAGACAACTTCCTTTGGAGTATCTTCATCTTTGCTTTGCAAACATGCATTCTCGCCCAATAATGATTTTTCATGTTCCATAGCAGCCTCTTCTCCTGGTTGGCTTTCTCCAACAGTCTCTCCAAGCGAGCATTTATCTGAATGAGCAAAGACTCCCAGTCAGCAGACAATGGGTCCTCGGGCCTCCTATGGTTCTAACCTCGATTACCGTGGATCCTCCATAGCTCATCAAGTTCTTTCTCCTCCTCCAGTTGTCTGTTGCGCTGCTTCAGATAAGTTATGGTCCATTGAGCCATTTCGAGCAATACTGCAACACGAGATTCTCCTCCTCTCTCTGTCTGATAAGCTCATAAAAATCTGAAGAAGGAGAGTGAGCGTCAAGGTCAATGAAATCATGATGTGTATTGCCAACTCTCTCATCCTCAACCATGGGCTGCTTTCCCTCCCGCACTGCCTCTGCTGATGAAGAATGCGAGGCCCCTTCCACCTGCTGTGGAGAAAGTACTCGTCGAGCTGCTGCAAACAAGGTCCTATGACCCCTCTGATATGTAAGCTGCGGTGGGGAAGCAACATGTCTCGGAACAATAATCTCGGGCTGGTGTGATGGACCTCCCTCCTCATGAATGGCCTCTGGCTCTGGTTGTGGCTGTGGTGGCACTGTAAAGAACTCATGAGAAATGAAGTCTGCCCATGGAATGCCCTGCTGACTCAACTGATGGGAAACAATGAGCTGGATGAGACCATGATGGCACAAAATCCTATGCTGCTGAGCTGGGGACTGCCTCTGAAACACGGACACCATCCTCTGAATGTCCTGGAAGAAGAAAACCGGGATGTTCATCATCCTCACTCGGGTAAAGTGCATCAACAGGCGAATGTGACAAGAGAAGACCTGTGAAAATCTTCCCTCGCATGTGAAGTAATGCATTATAAGCCGCATGATCGGAGCATACTCCCCCCGGAGGAATCTGAAGGGAAAGACCCTTGACAAGTGACTCATGAATGCTGGCCTGACATATGGCTCAAAATAAACATAGCATTTTGCGCTTGGGCCACACCTCACCCACATTTGGTATCCCAGTAGCCTCTGAAATCACCTCCGGAGATAGTACAAAATTCACCGCTGCAAGAGTGACCTGCCCATCATGAAGGTGCAAAACAAATAAGCGGGCCAACTCCTTGTGGTGCTGAATCTGGGCAAGCCTCTCACAGAACTGAAAACATGACATATAACGGAAACAATTCACTGCCATAGGACAGGCCTGCAATTCTTCTAAAGAGGTGGGTTCCTCTCTCCTATGATGACCACCTTTGCCACCCTTACGAGGCCTCTGCTATACCTCGATCTCTGTGGAAGAAGACCGGTCATCACCTTGCTCATAGGTTTCAGTGGTTGACATGGTGCTTTTGAGCAAAGTGAAGAAAATAGATAGAGTAAACTGCTGCCCTTGCCTGCAAAAATGCTGAGAAGTATGCTGTTTTCAAGGGGAAAAAATCATAAGGGAAATGTTAGGGGAGGGATTTTTAATAAGGAATGAGAAAATATGTAAAAACAGGGATTTTTAAGGGATAATTCACAAAATGTCAAACATATCATCTCATCTTCCATCATTAGGAAATCATTTGCAAAGAAATACTTTATTAGGGAAAATACGTATGATAGTCATCAAGGGAAAGGACATGCATTTGCAACAGGAGTATAGGACAGCATAGATAGCTTGCTCCTTTGAGTTTTTGTTTTTTCAATGTACATCATAAGGTAAACAGTGTTTTTCAAAGGATTTTATGTACATTTAGTCATAGGGGAACAAGGCTTCTTTTACATCTTGTCATAAGGGAAAAGGGATCTTAATTGAACATGATTTTAGGGCAGGGGTAGAGAGGAAAACAGGGCTTGGTTTTGGGGAGACACAACAATATTCTTTGGCAAACAATATTTACAGCAATATGTCCATTTTATACATATACACAGCTGCATTTTTCTTGTTTTTGCTATGGATATGAAACAACAGTGTGTCTTCTATTTTCCAATGACTATGCACATCAATATTTTTTTTTATTTGGTCATTTTGCCATATTATTGCTCTTTTCTCTTTTTACATAACATTTTTTATCCTTGCTGTTGTTCATTTATTTTCCTTGCCGTGTGGAGGGTATTAGGGTTTGGGTAGAATACATGAAAGGGCATTAGGGTTTTGTAAAGGGATTTGGGAGAGGGATAGGGTTTTAGGAATTTGGGATGAGAGATTTAGTATTTATTGCAAATGAGATAAGATATATATGACATTTGTGAATTTAATAGGAAACAAGGAGGGAATAAATAGGGATTTAAAGCCTTGAAAAAACATCAACCATAGCATAATTCCTACATGAACAAGCAATCACCCAAATCCATTTCTCCTTACATTTCTTGGTGATAAACATATATATGCAAGCCCATCATTTCATGTTTCAAGCATTCAAACGCACTAGAAGACCCTACCTCGATCAGTTGAGCAAGCAAGAGGGCGATTTAGTCGATTTGGAGTGGTTCTGTAGAAGACAGCTTGAGTGGTCGCGCCCCTGCTCTGAGTGGTCGCGCCCTGCCTGAGTGGTCGCGCCCTTTAGAAAAATATACTGCAGAGGGATCGCTGAGTGGTCGCGCCCCACCCAACTGGTCGCGCACTGAGCCTGAGTGGTCGCGCCCCTGAGAATGACTCCAACTTTCTGCAAATCGCCTCTTTTGACCTCTCACTCATTTTTGCAAGCTCTCAAGTGCATAATGAGGCTGTTTAGAGGGAAATTTACTCTTTATAGGCCCAATTTGAAAAAATTAACTTACCAAACCCACTTTCTAATGTTTTTGTTTTGACATTCACTTTTAACACTGTTTTGAGTTCACTTTGTCCTGAATTTGATCTTTTGAGTGCTTTAACTCCGTTCTTTTTGCAGGTTGACCATCTGATGGACTCTGGCGAGGAGACCAGGGTTATTGCCGGCATTTTGAAGAATTTTGAAAATTTTCCTTATTTTTTGCAAATTTCACATGACCTTGGGTTTAAAAACAGGGTTTTTAAATCCAAGGTATAAATGAGCTGTACCTTATGAAAAATATCAATGGAACATATTTACATACCTCCTTCTGGCTTGCTGGGGACTATTAGACCTCTGACTCATGACCTTGCAGTGATTTTTGACCAAAACCCTAGACCTAAGACTTGGGACTTCAAGACAAAAATAAAACAAGTGTAACACAAGCTCATTAAATGATATGACCTGATCCAGCAAAGCTAAGAAGGGAACAAGGACCAGCTCCTCCATCAGTTTTATGACATGCCTAACGGGATGCAAAACTGATACTGATGAGACACCTACCTATGCACATGCAAAGAGCTTTTGATCACCGATGGAGGGCTCAAGACCGACACTAACATTGGCTCCAATGGGGATGGTAGCTCCTTGGAGGTGCCAAGAACCTTAGACCTCTGGGAGAGCAGACCAGTGCTTTATTCATTGGGCAAATGGAGTCAACTTGTACAGACGTGACCAAACTTGAAATGACTTTATTCGACTTGGACTATAAACTGAAATTTTCAAAGGACTTTGACTCAAACAAACTAACTTTTACAGAAAATAAACAATCTGAAAACTTCACACCAACCAATCCCCATCCTCAGAATTATAGCCTGCACCGTGGGCCCCAAACTAAGGATGAGAGATTAGTTCACACTTGCTGTAATGAAAGGAAAACGGTAATTACAATGGGGATGATTAGAGCAGCATTGCTCAAGCATGATATTTTTTCAGAAGCCGGCCATTCACCGACCCACCGGGACATTCATCACCATTCAACTCTTTGAGAATGAAAGCATTGGGACCACGATATGCAGCAATCTTATAAGGACCTTTCCACAAATTATCAAATTTACCGTGCTTACCTTTGTCCTCATTTCGGGCATCCCACCTCAAAACAACATCCTCCAGCTGAAAGTTTTCCGACGTTGCCTTCTTGTCATAGATTTTCTTGATACGCTCTTGCAACCTTAAAGAATTTTGGAGAACCTCTTCCCTTGTTTGCTGTAAGTGAACCATTTGATTGATTCGCCTTTGCATTGGATCCGGATCTTCTCCCGCTTCTTGAAGCAATCTCGCGACCGGTACACTAAGTGATGTTGGAAAAACTTCATCAATTCCATAAACAATCTCAAATGGCGACATGCCAATGGACTTCTTTTGACATACCCGATCAGCCCATAATGCATTTACCAACTTCTTGTGCCAACTTTTCTTGTTAATTTCCAGCATCTTCTTGATAATGTTGACTAGTGACTTGTTTGATGATTCGGCCAGCCCATTGCCTTGCGGATGATAAGCAGTGGAGTGCCCCAAGCTGATGTTATACTTATAGAAAAAATCAACCATCTTATTGGACTTAAAGGCTGCTGCATTATCTGTGATTAATTTGAATGGACAGCCAAAACGTGACAAGATATTATTTTCAAGAAAAGAGATGATTACCGAATCTGTGGCCTGCCGAGTGGGAATTGCCTCTATCCACTTTGTGAAGTAATCAGTGGCAGTTAAGATCCATCGATGCTGCCCGGATGATGCTGGGTGGATTTCGCCAATGAAGTCTAGGCCCCACTGCTGAAATGGTGCGCTGATTTCCACCGGTTTGAGAGGCAATGGCTGCAACCTTTGTTTTCCTTGGAATATTTGGCATTCATGGCAGCTCTTCACTGCTTTATATACATCAGAAAATAGGGAAGGCCAATAGAAACCAGCTCGCAAGATCTTATTGGCTGTAGTTTTCCAAAACAAATGACCTCCACAGTCGCCTTTATGGAAATCCTCTACTGTTGCCTTTGCTTCCTCTTCAACCAAACAATTCAGCAAGATGCCCCCGGGATCTTTCCAATACAGTGCTGATTTCATAATGCAAAACTTAGCAGCCTTTAGCTTCAATGTCCTTGCTTTGTTTCTTGACATTCCAGGAGGTGCGGATACATTCTGAAGCACATAAACTATGTCAGCATACCAAGGAGAAGTAATAAAAATATCCGATACCTGAACCGCTGAATTTTCTTCCCCATCATCGGATAAGGCAGCAATCAAGTTGATGTCAAGGGCATGGAGGTTTGTTTCAGCCATCAATGTAGCGAGACCTTGTCCTTTAATCAGCTTGGTGGGCTTGATTTCAACATCATATTCTAAAAGAGCAGCAATCCACTTACCCCTCCTACCTTCCGGCTCTGTTTGTACCAAGACATCTTTTACGGCTGCACTAGGGACATATGCTAATACATGAGAGTTAAGAATATATACCCGGAAATCTTTCAAAGCCTTAATCAGTGCCAATGCTTGTTTCTCAATGATGTTATAATTTAGCGCCCCATCTCTTATGATTCGGCTGAAAAATGCAATTGGCCTCTCAACTCCTTCTCTCTTTTGCATTAATACGGCTGCCAATGTATGCTCAGAAGCAAAAGAAAACAAAATGAAATCCTGAGTATAATCGGGGCTGATCAAGGTTGGGGCTGAAGACAAGATTACCTTGATTAAATTGAAGGATTTGACCGCCTCCTCGGTCCACTTGATCTCGCTGTCCTTCCGAAGCATATTGGTTATCTCTCTAAGGTGCTCTGCAAGATTAGGAATGAAGCGGCGCAGAAAATTTAATTTGCCATTAAAAGATTGTATTTCCTTCTTATTTCGGGGCTGCTCTAGCTGCTAAATTGCTTCCACCCATGCGGGGTCGATTCGGATACCGTCTTTGGAAATGATATGTCCCAGCAACTTGCCTTCACTCATGGCAAAAAGACTTTTTTTTGGATTTAAAGAAATGCCATATTTTCGGCATTTTTGGAAAACTTTCGTCAAATGAAATAAATGCTCTTCATCTGATTTGGAAAATACGGTTAAGTCATCAAGATAAAAAACTAAGAATATATCCTTTTCATTGGCAAAGGCCATATCCATAGCTCGCTGAAATGTGGCACCCGCGTTCTTCAACCCAAATGGCATTTTGGCATAATGAAATGTTCCCCAAGGCGTAGTGAAGGCTGTCTTATCACGGTCATCTTCATGCACTAAAATCTGATTGTAGCCGGAGTATCCATCTAGCAATGACATCCTTGAGGCACCCACTACCCGCTGCAATATGTGGTCCATCTTGGGCAGCGGATAGTTGTCCTTGAGAGATACTTTGTTCAAATTTCTGAAATCTATGCATAAGCGTATTTCACCGCTCTTCTTTCTCACTGGCACTAGATTGGAGATCCAATCAGAAAAGCGAATAGGAACTATAATTCCAGACTTGTAGAGCCTATTGACTTCCTTCTCAATCAAAGGCAGCAACTTGGGATTGATCCTCCGCAACTTTTGCTGAAAAGGTTTTTGATTTGGCTTTATGGGAATAGTGTGTTGAATAATGCTTGTATCATAGGTCCTTAAATCTGAATAATCCCAAGCAAACACATTAGAAAATGATGACAATAATCTAATGTATTGATTCTTTACCTTGAGTGGCAATGCCTTTGATAACTTCACCATCTTTGGATTCTCTGCTGTCCCAAGGTTCACATCTTCCACACCTCTGTTGGCATCAAAGTTGGCTTGCGGGCCACATCATCTTGATCAAAAAGTTCTTCTAAAGGAATCATCCCTTTAGGAATATAGTTATCTTTCAGCTACAAAACATCCATTTGATTTAATCCTTCAGGCTCCATGTCTATTGAGATTTCTTCGAATTTACCTTCTCCATGCAAGAAGTCTTTGATTTCTTCGTCATCTTGGAAGACTTGCCAACACCTTTGATTATCCGGGATTGTAGGGCGATGCTTCACATAGATTTCGAACTTGTTGCTTGAATTCATTGGTATTTTCAAATTACTTGCTGCCTTGGCCAATGCATCCGCAACGCCATTTTGTATCCGGGCACACATGTCAAGGTATGTTCTGAAAACCGCTTTAAAATATCTAGAACAGCATTGCGATAAGCTCGCATACGAGGGTGTTTAGCTTGAAATTCCCCCTTCACTTGTTTGATAACTAATTCAGAGTCGCCATAAACCGCTATCTTCTTCGCTTTCAACTTTTGAAGGATTTTCAAACCAGCAATAAGGGCCTCATATTCTGCTTCATTATTCGAACAATCAAAAGCCAATTTATAGGAACACACCCGTACCTTGCTTGGAACTTGGTTAGGAACTGAAAATGGACTACGAATCCATACACCTATGCCGGCTCCATCGCTGCCCACTGCACCATCAAAATCCATGGTCCAAAGACCATCCTCATCATCTTCCAAGGGCTGCACTTGTGATGTTGTTGCAGTCATGATTTGTTGCCCATTTGTTTCAGCAATTGACCTTATGACAGGAGTCCTTTCTTCACTGTCCGTTCTCAATACTTCTCTGAAATTTTCTGCAATGTCTGGGATATCTTCTACCTGAACTAACTGACTATTTACCTCATTAAAATTATCAGCAAATAAAACATAAGATTCTAGATCTGTTTGTACATAATTTACAGGATGATTTACTGGCTTTTCCTTGCTAGTAATCATATACTTCATATTTTGCTCTCGATACACTTTCCTCACTTGTCCAAACACCGGAATAGTAGCATATGAAAAATCCAGCTGAAGAGTACCTTTAAGCTTGGATCCCCATGACCTTGAGAGGAGCATGCCAAATCTTGGGGGAATGTCCGCCACTACCACATCCATCAAGAGATTCTTTGCGCGAATTTGATCCAGGCTAACAACCAAATCTTTAATCAAACCGATGCATCTAACTCGGCTGGAATCAAATGAATATAAATCATGGTACTTACGAGTGATATCAAGTCCCAACTTCTCCATAATTGCCTTGGGCATTAAATTATGTGATGCTCCCGAATCGAACATAGCATTATGAAGCACATAATCATGTATTCTCAAGCTGATATAGAATGGAGGGACATCACTCTCTGGAGACTCACCGTTTAGAGCTGGCCCAAAGATCAATTCCGGCTGGTCGTCTTCTACGTTCACCGCATCTAACATTGGATCAATGTTGAACATTTTGGAAATTTGTGCTCTATATGTACTGTTCTTCATGACTTCTGTCAATGGAATGGACAATTTCAATTTCGAGATTTCATTCTCAATGCTAAATGCTTGACTCTTTTCACCTTCCTTTGCCGGATTGTCTCGTTTTTCTGCTCTATCTTTAGGTACATTTGATGGCTGATCCATCTTGTTTGCTGGAACTGTTTGAGTTGATGAAGGATCCATGACTTCTTTACCTTTTCTCTGTGGAACAACAGCATTATTCTTTGCCAAGTTTTCCGCCCTCTTTTGAATCGGATGTATGGGAATTGTCCGGTTTCTCAATTGTCTCTGCTGGCCTTGCTGAGCTGATAAAGCGTGTAAGTAACCTCGTTGATACTCT
This sequence comes from Pinus tabuliformis, assembly GCA_031772625.1. Lineage (NCBI taxonomy): Eukaryota > Viridiplantae > Streptophyta > Pinopsida > Pinales > Pinaceae > Pinus > Pinus tabuliformis. The sequence continues at coordinate 1,320,049,815 of CM062805.1, read as the reverse complement.
TCAGACTCATATTGAAGTACAACATCATTAGATAAAATGTAATGCTCATCTTGAGGTGTATAAGCATTACCTACCAGCTCTTCTTCTTCCGTGATGTATGTGGGCAGATCATCGGGAGTGAAGAAGTGATTTTCTTCACCCACACCTTCACCCTCATCCTCTGATTCTTGAGTGACATAATTTTGATGAAATGGAGGTTGGATTGGCTGTTGTACGGCCGCCTCTTGCACTCGTGTTTCCCGCTGTTTGATTCTATATTGGGGCTGCTGTTGTTGACCTCTGAAATTTGGGTTTCGAACTTGTGGTTCTGGTTTTCCAAGACTGAGATTTTGGAGTGCCTTTTTCACCTCTTCAACTGTACGAAGAACCTGAGAAGTGGATGCTGCTTCTTCTTTGATTGTGACCTTCTTCTCCGCCTTCATTCTTGCCCTTTTGTCATTCAAATTAGCCTCCACGCTGACTGCAATTTTCTGCATTTCCTCCAAGGTAGGAGGATCTCGGTCCCGCAGTGAGTAGGCCATCTCCGGATCGAAACCATCCGGGAACTTAAGCAATGTGGACTTTCTTGATGGTTTCAAATCATCGGGGATAGTGTTATACACTGAATTAAATCTGATTATATAGTCTTGAACCGACTCACCCGGATTTCTTTTGAGGTTGTTGTATTCGGCATTGATTTGCAGCAGGTCCTTTCTTATTTCCCATCGGTCCAAGAATTTCCTTTCAAGTGCTTCCAAAGAGACGATACTACCAGCTGCCAGCCCTCTGAACCATTTCCAAACTTCTCCTCCAAATGTCTGAACGAACAATCTCATTGTAACATCTTCCTCGTCCAACTCATATAGATCAAAAAAGGTAGTCATCCGGTCTATATGCTGCTGCGCTGAAACACTTTGAGGAGTGCCATCAAACATGGGTATTTTTCTTTGATAGTCAGCTGGCATGTCATGAAGATTTTGGGGAAGAACGAGGGGAGCAAACCGGGCAGCCATTGCTCTAGGCGGGGGAGGTGGAGGAGTAGGATGTGTTTGAGGAGGGGGAGGTGGGAGTATGATAACAGGGGCTGTAACAATGGGGAGAGAAGTTTGTGGAGTTGAAGGAGTGGAAGGAGTTTGAGGTGTATGGGATGAAGGAGAACCAGCAGGGATTTCGGGATGAGTTACTATAGGTGAAATGGAAATAAAAGGAGGGAAGGATGCTTGGTGAGCCGTGTGAGAAGATCCAATATTATCAGAGGTATTAAGAGCAGATCCAATATTATCAGAGATGTTCTCAAGAAAATCAACAAGGGTAGTGGTTTGAATGTCTGTCTGGAGATGTCTCAATATAAATTTTTCAATTACCTTGTTGTGCCTCTCGTAGTCAATGGAAGCTGCAAAATTAGGATCAAGGACTAAAGAGTCGAGTGCACTGTCAGATTTAGTTTTAAACAAAGACAATTCAAAACCTTCGTCAAAATCAAGATCTTCAAAATATTTAATAACAACAGGCGATGAATTAGATCTAACAATTGGTCTTGGATCAGAAGCCAGCTTGTATTCGTGAATAGACTAGGAAAGGAAAAACCGCTCAGCCGTATGGAAACTCTTAGCCTATCATCCAAATCTTAGAGTCCATAATGATACTGGGATAAAGATGTCACTGAAGTGAGGGTTTCAGAAGCTCACGGAGATCGACTGAAGTAGCGTTTATCTACTCACGCTGATGTAAAACAAGAGCGTTTTCGAAGGCTACCTGGCGTATCTTCAGACTCCGTCTAAGACTTGAGAAATCACACTACAATGAGAAAATTACAAATTTGTTCTCCCCAGTATGGTCGCTAATATGTTAGCACTTGAAATTTCACCTAGGCTGAGATAGACAAATCTCAAGGGTACATCAAACCATTACACCTCGTAGCTAGCCCTACGAGGAAGGAGAAGGCTCTCTCCGGTCAGACTCAAGGTATTTTCTCAATGGGGTGAGCTGACCAATTAGGATCAAAGATATTAGGCTAGTAAACTGATAAGGAGGGTTGATTTAAGGTTTTTGGGGTTTTTGGTGGCAATGGGAGGGAATGCAATTCAGGGTGTGGGGATTGAGCTCAGTTTTTGCAGGTGGGTCTTTGGGGCAAGGTAGGAGTTTGTGCTGATGCCTTAAGCTGAGATGGATGATCAAGGAAGAAAGAGAGGGAGCTAAAGAGGGCAAACAATGACTTTGAATCCTCTTTAGACAGTGGAAAGCATAAATATTAAACAAAATTGAAAGCTGAGCATGGAATGCATGAATTCAAACTTTATCACTTCATTTGTTTAATATACAGAAGCATAGAAAGGAAATGAATCACATAACAAAGCTTACAATGACAAGTAGGAAACACACCATCAACACAATAATCCACAAGAATCCACAATGATGTCTGCAAAACCCTGGCCTTCCTTTTCCTCAAATTGCAGAGATACAAGTAAAATATACAATAGAGCTTCTCCCTCAAGAGTCCAACCATGAAAATGAGCAAGAGAAGGCATAATATAGATGATCTAACTCCTTTCCCCACCTCTAGGGGTCGAGCTCAGCTTCCTAGGAGCTGTTTCAACTAATTCTAAACTGAGCACTAGATAATAGGCAGTCAAAACAACTTGCCTCTAAAACTTAGGTAATCTATCCATGCATTAAATATTCATTATTTACATCAAAGAAACTTCTAGAAGTGTCAAAGGAGAGTAAATGTGTCCAAGTGCTATGAAAATTACACAGAAATCCATCATTTACATGCCTCAAAAGTCAACCAAAGTAAAAACAGGGTTTTGCTGGCCGAACTGGTCAAAACAGTGAAATTTCCCTGAGTGGTCGCGCACCTCACTTTGACTAGTCACGCGCATTGACAGCTCTGTTTGAGTGCCTTCCTGGTGTCCAAATCAGGTGCAAGATAGCTCATTGGAAAGGTCTGTGAGTCGAATTTCCAACCCCACTGGAATTTCTGAATTTGGAGTTGATTTGACCCCTCAAAAGTCATTTATCCCAAGGCAGCTTTCAGCAACTCAAAAAAAGGGGCAGAAAGTCAAAAATTGCATGTATTTTGAGCTTTTGGAAGCCCAAATCTTCATAAAATCTGAAACCCATCCATAGGCAAGTGTATTTTTGCATGAAAATTCCAAAAATGTAGAGTTTTCCCCGTTCTGAGCTGTCCCCATGACTGGTCGCGCGCGGGGTGAGACCACTCAAATGGCCAAAACCTGTAAAATTCTAAAAAATGCCAAAAATGCCTCAAAACTCTCAAAATTTCTTGGGTTTGCTGCTAGGAGGAGGCTAATGAGTATCATGGTGAGTGAGAGAGGCCTCAGCCAAGATACGGAGCGGGTTGGTCGTCTTCTTCCTCTTGCGGGCCTCGGACAACTTCCTTTGGAGTATCTTCATCTTTGCTTTGCAAACATGCATTCTCGCCCAATAATGATTTTTCATGTTCTGTAGCAGCCTCTTGTCCTGGTTGGCTTTCTCCAACAGTCTCTCCAAGCAAGCATTTGCCTGAATGAGCAAAGACTCCCAGTCAGCAGGCAATGGGTCCCCGGGCCTCCTACGGTTTTAACCTCGATTACCGCAGATCCTCCATAGCTCATCAAGTTCTTTCTCCTCCTCCAATTGTCTGTTGCGCTGCTCCAGATAAGTGATGGTCCATTGAGCCATTTCGAGCTTCTGCTGCAACACGAGGTTCTCCTCCTCTCTCTGTCTGATAAGCTCATAAAAATCTGAAGAAGGAGAGTGAGCATCAAGGTCAATGAAATCATGATGTGTATCGCCAACTCTCTCATCCTCAACCATGGGCTGCTTGCCCTCCCGTACTGCCTCTGCTGATGAAGAATGCGAGGCCCGTTCCACTTGATGTGGAGAAAGTACTCGTCGAGATGTTGCAAACAAGGTCCTATGACCCCTCTGATATGTAAGCTGCGGTGGGGAAGCAACATGTCTCGGAACAATAATCTGGGGCTGGTGTGATGGACCTCCCTCCTCATGAATGGCCTCTGGCTCTGGTTGTGGTTGTGGTGGCACTGTAAAGAACTCATGAGAAATGAAGTCTGCCCATGGAATGCCCTGCTGACTCAACTGATGGGAAACAATGAGCTGGATGAGACCATGATGGCACAAACTCCTATGCCGCTGAGCTGGGGACTGCCTCTGAAACACGGACACCATCCTCTGAATGTCCTGGAAGAAGAAAACCGGGATGTTCATCATCCTCACTCAGGTAAAGTGCATCAACAGGCGAATGTGACAAGAGAAGACCTGTGAAAATCTTCCCTCGCATGTGAAGTAACGCATGATAAGCCGCATGATCGGAGCATACTCCCCCCAGAGGAATCTGAAGGGAAAGACCCCTAACAAGTGACTCATGAATGCTGGCCTGACATATGGCTCAAAATAAACATAATCCACCTTTTTGCGCTTGGGCCACACCTCACCCACATTTGTTATCCCGGTAGCCTCTGAAATCACCTCCGGAGATAGTACAAAATTCACCGCTGCAAAACAAATAAGCGGGCCAACACCCTGTGGTGCTGAATCTGGGCAAGCCTCTCACAGAACTGAAAACATGACATATAACGGAAACAATTCACTGCCATAGGACAGGCCTGCAATTCTGCTAAAGAGGTGGGTTCCTCTCTCCTATGATGACCACCTTTGCCACCCTTACGAGGCCTCTGATGTACCTCGATCTCTGTGGAAGAAGACCGGTCATCACCTTGCTCATAGGTTTCAGTGGTTGACATGGTGCTTTTGAGAAAAGTGAAGCAAATAGATAGAGTAAACTGCTGCCCTTGCCTGCAAAAATGCTGAGAAGTATGTTGTTTTCAAGGGGAAAAAATCATAAGGGAAATGTTAGGGGAGGGATTTTTAATAAGGAATGGGAAAATAGGTAAAAACAGGGATTTTTAAGGGATAATTCACAAAATGTCAAACATATCATCTCATCTTCCATCATTAGGAAATCATTTGCAAAGAAATACTTTATTAGGGAAAATACGTATGATAGTCATCAAGGGAAAGGACATGCATTTGCAACAGGAGTATAGGACAGCATAGATAGCTTGCTCCTTTGAGTTTTTGTTTTTTCAATGTACATCATAAGGTAAACAGTGTTTTTCAAAGGATTTTATGTACATTTAGTCATAGGGGAACAAGGCTTCTTTTACATCTTGTCATAAGGGAAAAGGGATCTTAATTGAATAGGATTTTAGGGAAGGGGTAGAGAGGAAAACAGGGCTTGGTTTTGCGGAGACACAACAATATTCTTTTGCAAACAATATTTACAGCAATATGTCCATTTTATACATATACACAGCTGCATTTTTCTTGTTTTTGCTATGGATATGCAACAACAGTGTTTCTTCTATTTTCCAATGACTATGCACAGCAATATTTTTTTTTTTATTTGGTCATTTTGCCATATTATTGCTCTTTTCTCTTTTTACATAACATTTTTTATCCTTTCTGTTGTTCATTTATTTTCCTTGCCGTGTGGAGGGTATTAGGGTTTGGGTAGAATACATGAAAGGGCATTAGGGTTTTGTAAAGGGATTTGGGGGAGGGATAGGGTTTTAGGAATTTGGGATGAGAGATTTAGTATTTATTGCAAATGAGATAAGATATATATGACATTTGTGAATTTAATAGGAAACAAGGAGGGAATAAATAGGGATTTAAAGCCTTGAAAAAACATCAACCCTAGCATAATGCCTACATGAACAAGCAATCCCCAAATCCATTTCTCCTTACATTTCTTGGTGATAAACATATATATGCAAGCCCATCATTTCATGTTTCAAGCATTCAAACGCACTAGAAGACCCTACCTTGATCAGTTGAGCAAGCAAGAGGGCGATTTAGTCGATTTGGAGTGGTTCTGTAGAAGACAGCTTGAGTGGTCGCGCCCCTGCTCTGAGTGGTCGCGCCCTGCCTGAGTGGTCACGCCCTTTAGAAAAATACACTGCAGAGGGGTCGCTGAGTGGTCGCGCCCCACCCAACTGGTCGCGCACTGAGCCTGAGTGGTCGCGCCCCTGAGAATGACTCCAACTTTCTGCAAATCGCCTCTTTTGACCTCTCACTCGTTTTTGCAAGCTCTCAAGTGCATAATGAGGATGTTTAGAGGGAAATTTACTCTTTATAGGCCCAATTTGAAAAAATTAACTTACCAAACCCACTTTCTAATGTTTTTGTTTTGACATTCACTTTTAACACTGTTTTGAGTTCACTTTGTCTTGAATTTGATCTTTTGAGTGCTTTAACTCTGTTCTTTTTGCAGGTTGACCATCTGATGGACTCTGGCGAGGAGACCAGGGTTATTGCCGGCATTTTGAAGAATTTTGAAAATTTTCCTTATTTTTTGCAAATTTCACACGACCTTGGGTTTAAAAATAAGGTTTTTAAATCCAAGGTATAAATGAGTTGTACCTGATGAAAAATATCAATGGAACATATTTACATACCTCCTTCCGGCTTGCTGGGGACTATTAGACCTCTGACTCATGACCTTGCAGTGATTTTTGACCAAAACCCTAGACCTAAGACTTGGGACTTCAAGACAAAAATAAAACAAGTGTAACACAAGCTCATTAAATGATATGACCTGATCCAGCAAAGCCAAGAAGGGAACAAGGACCAGCTCCTCCATCAGTTTTATGACATGCCTAACGGGATGCAAAACTGATACTGATGAGACACCTACCTATGCACATGCAAAGAGCTTTTGATCATCGATGGAGGGCTCAAGACCGACACTAACAACACCTAAGACTATAGCTCAAGTAATCGATATTCCCAATGTAGGTGAGAAGTGGAATAAGTAGAAGTTGGTGGACAGAGATCATTATGAACCTTATATCAAGGTTTGTTTTTAGAGGCATGTCATTAGGGTCCTCTCTTTCAGGTACCTACAGGACACATATGCTCCCCTTGTGAAACTCATAATCAAATATTTCAACTGTGAGGGAAGATTTTCTCGCTTATACACCTATCATATCAGATGTTGATGCATATTACTAGGGTGAGGATGATGAACCTCCCCTATTTCATTGGCCGGAATATTGATAAAATGACCACATTGGTTCAGAGGAAGCCTCCTCATCAGCAGTATAACAACATCTATCACTTTTCATTAATCAAAATTGTGGTTTTGCATCATCTTAGTTTACTGAATGTTTCATGGGAGGATTTCATTTCACATGAGGTCTTCACTAGTCCTCAAGTGCCCCCATCATTTTTTCATGAGGCAAGAGAGCCTTCACATCAACAAGAGGTGCATGAGACACAAACCACTAGTGTGCCAGTGTTTGTCACTTATTAAAGGGCAGCAGGTGGTTTTTTGCAGCAGCAAAACAAGTACTATCTCCACCTGGGGTGGAAGGGGTCTCATTTCCTTGAACAACAGAGTAGGTACAGGACAAGGGTAAACAACCATTGCATGATGAGGGACCTTCAGAAGGTCATGAGGTAGATTTCATTCTCATTCAGTAGGATGACACTGATTTGGGCTCCCAAAGATCAAAGCTCAAGGAGATCATCTGGGAACAACAAGATGACATTCATCACTTGTCTCTCAACTTGGAAATGACCAAGTGGATAACCACCTATCTAGAGAAGAGAAACAAATAGTTAGAGGATCAACAAACCATTATGGAGCTCCAAAACATAGGAGAAAACCAACAAGCTGTCAAGAGAGGGAAAACCAATTTGACACCACTTGAATAAGAAATTGAAGCTGATCTTGAATCTTGGCTTGAGAGGACAAACATGCACTTGGAAAAGATGCTGGAGAAGGCCAACAAAGAGAGAAATATGTTGATGCACATGGCCTACCACTACTTGGCGAGAAACAAAGCTTGCAAAGCAAGAATTAGGACTTTGAAAGCCAAGTTGAGGAAAGAATTAAGGAAGAGAAAAGAGCAAGACAAACTCCAGATCATGGCTGAGGCTTCCTTAGCCCAACACAGCACTTGATGCAAGACACTCAACCCAAATTTCAAGAAATTTGGAATACTCTTTGCAAATTTTGAATTTTTGGACCAAAAAATAGGGTTTTCTGCCTGGTGCGTTGCGCCACCTGGCGCGTGATTTTTCTAGGGACCTATTTTGTAGGAAAACTCAGCATTTTTGGATTCCTCAGGAAAAAATATGAATTCTCACACATGGACAAGAAAATTTGTCAAGTTTTGAGCTTCCAAAAGGGTCAAAAACACCTCAAAAATGCCCTTTTTGCCCCTTTTTGGACACACAGGAAGCAGTGTTGGGAGAACTAATTTTTGGAAGGGAAAATGGACACCAAATTTAGAAATTCCACTTGTTTTGGAAAGTAGACAGACATACATTTCTAACAAGCCCACTTGGAGTAAATTTGGTGCAAGAGAAGGCCTCCAAAATCAGCGGCAAAGTAGTGCGGCGCATAGGATGAAAATTTATCATTTTTGCCAAAAAAACTTTGTTTTTTTCGCCTAATTTTTTCTCAGTTTGACTTTTCTCTCTCTCATAGTCAAAATCATGATTTAATTTGATGAAAATTGATGGATTTCGATGTAAATATGCTAAAATTTCACTCATGGAGGTAGATACATCATAAAAAGGTAGTTTGCAATTGAATGAATCAGTTTCCTAGGTTTTAGACGCAAGTTGTTCCACTTCTTCCTTTTTAGTCCTTAGTTTAGATCTTGTTGAAACAACTCCTAAACTCATGAATTCGAACTCTAAAGCCTAGCATGAGTTCTTTTTTCCTATATCTATTATTTTTTTAGTCATTGGGAAAGGTTGGAATCTTGTGAATGCTTTGAGCATTATTGTATATTCATTTCTACAGTTTGGCAAAGGAATAGACCAGGGTTTGTAGCACTTTGTGGGATTGTTTTGGAAACTTGATTTGGTATATTTTTTCCTTTTTTAATGCAATTTTATATGTGTTTATGTATGGCATCATCTCTTTCTATTCCTCTTAACTAAATGAAACAAGGATAAAGGTAGAATTCATTGATGCTGCAGTGCTCTACCTAGGGTTTGTTTAGTTATTTATGTTTTCAGTTGTTTGAAGAGGATCCCTGAGACTTTCATGCCCTCTCCAACTCCTCACTAGTCTAAAGGCTCTCCATCTCACTCAATTTGAATTACTAAACAATTTTCTTACCTTGCCCCATAGAGATCTCTACAAGACTGTGTCCATTCCCTGGACCCAAATCTTCCTTTCACAGTTGAGCTAGCAAAACAAAATTAAATTCAATCAGACTCCTCTGAGCATATACCTAGCCTAAAATCAGTATTTACATTAGTCATCTCAAGCTCTATTGATGATATTCTTCTGAGATTGACAAGGAGAGAGCCCTCTCCCAACCTGGTAGGGCTAGATACCAGGTTAAGCGTGGTTTGATGTTACCCTAGATTCTGCCTTTCTTAGCTTGAGGTAGATTCAGGCCATAACATATTGGCGACCTTACTGGGGAAGAATGTTTATTATCATTGTTTTTCTTTGAAGACTAGAGACAGAGCCTGAAGTTAGCCAGGTAGCCTTCAAAACGCTCTTGCTTTGCATTAGCGAAATTAGATGAATGCTGCTTCAGTCAATCTATGGTCTAGTTTATAAACTAAACATCTGATCTAAATGATTACCCAAGTATCATTAAGCAATTCTAGACTTTGGATGATGAGTTTAGAATTTGATAGGCTGAAAAAGTTGATAATGTCTATTTGATTTTTGGGTATAATTCAACACACTGGCTTCCAGATGATACACAAGGGCCAATCCTGATCCTGATCCTCCTCCTATATATGAAAACCCAAATCTCATCCCAAGAATTCTCTGAAAAAAAGCTCTGTGATTCCTGTGTTCAAATCTCATTCATGTCCTGTTGTTTTTGAATATATTGAAGATCTTGAGTTTGATGAACGTTTTGACATGTCGTTGTTTGAGACTAAATCTGAAAGTGCTATTGGTTCTACTGTCCTAAATCCAGAGTTTTTTAAATATCTTGAAACTGAAAGGGAAAATATATCAATTCACAGTTACATCTTAAATATTTAGACTTCCATTGTGGCTTCAAACATTCCCGAGTTCTTAGAATCCGCATCTACAACTCTTGGTTCATTCGCAATTGCATCGGGTCCAGAAATTCCTACTGAACCTCCTTTCATTCCCACCATTCCCGTGCAACCCATTATATTAGATCAAAGACCTCCTGTCTCATCTCCTCCATCAACCCCATCAACACCTCAAACATCTCGTATTTCCTCTCCTCCTTTGACACCTCATACACCAATTACATCGTCAGCTGCTATCATTGTTTCGAGGACTCCTACATCCCCAAGGCCAGTTGTAAATCCACCTAGAGCAATGGTTGCCCAATATGCACCCCTTGTGTTTCCTCAAAACATGGATGCTATGCCCGCTGACTACAAAAGCAAAATTGCATTGTTTTATGGCACTCCCCAAAGTATCACAGCTCAGCAGCATATGGATAAGATGATCGATTTCTTTGACCTTCATGAGATTGATGCCGAAAATGTGACTATGAGATTATTTATGCAAAATTTTGGAGGTGAAGTGCAGAAGTGTTTCAAAGCTTTGCCAACTATGAGTATAACTATATTGGCTGCTCTTCAGAGAAAATTCTTGGATCGCTGGGAGGTAAAGAAAAACCTCTTCAAATTATTTCCAAGTATGAGAACATCAAGAGGAATGTTAGTGAGACTGTCCAAGATTATTGTGTCAGATGCTGATATAAAGCCACCTATGGGGTTGGCTTTGATTAAATTTTCTAATGGCTTCAATCCTAACATGTCATATCAATTGAGGGAAAGAGATCCAGCCACATTGGAGGACATGCAGAAAATTGCAGTCAGCGTTGAGGCAAATATGCTTGCCAAGAGAGCTAGAGAAAGGCTGAAAAGAAGGTGACCATAAAAGAGGAAGCTTCCTCCTTAGATCATTTTCTTCACAAGATAGAGAAAATGTTTGATAGGGTCACAATTGTTGATAAGCCTGAAATACCAGTCAGAAATCCAAACTTCTGTGGTTAGCAGCAACCACAATTCAGGATGAAGCAACGAGAACAAAGAGCACAAGACCAAGAGGCACAACAGCAAGTAAAGACACCCCTACAGCAGAATTTTGTACATGGTCCGGAATTAGATGATGATGAGAACATAATTGGTGAGGAGAATCATTTCTTTACACCTGACGATATACCCATTTATATCAAGAAGATGAAGAGTATTCAGAAAGCCCAGCTGTACAAAGAGATGAAGATTTCATCTTGGCAAATGAAACAATTCTTGAAGAAAAATATGATGAATACCAGAGGGGATACATGAATGCTTTGACAACCCAGCAATGACAATATTCCCTCATGAGTAGAGAGGTTCCCGTCAATCCAATTTAGAAGAGGAAAGAAGTGTCACCGCCAAATAACGATTCTCCAATAGCGCAAAGAAAGGGAAAGGAGGCAGTTGATCCTACCACCAACAAAACACAACTAGCAAATGAAAGATCCAATCAGACAATTGTATCAAAGGAGAAGATTGAAAAGAAGGATGCTCCAGTCAAAGAGGTAGAGAAAATATCAGCCTTTAGCTTAGAAAATGAAATTGCTAAGTTAAAAGTGTCAATTCCTTTGATTGAATTAATGAAGAACAACAACTATAAAGGTCATGTGTCGAAGATTTTGAATTTGGATCCATTATATGATATGGTAAATGTGGAGGATGATCAGACCAAACTTATCTTTGGGCCAACATTAGAAGGTCAGTCTGAGGATACTGATGTAGCTCCTTTTTACATCAACCTTAGATTGCATGATTATGTATTGCACAATGCCATGTTTGATTTAAGAGCCTCTCATAATCTCATGCCTAAAGTGATCATGGAAAAATTGGGTTTAGATATTACTCGCGAGTACCATGATCTATATTCCTTTGATTCTGGTAGGATCAGGTGCATTGGGCTTATTAAAGATTTGGTTGTCACCTTAGATCATATTCCAACAAAGAATGTTTTGATGGATGTGGTTGTGGCAGATATTCCTCCTAGATTTGATATGCTCCTTTCCAAATCTTGGGGAGCAAAACTCGAAGGGACATTGCATCTTGATTTCTCCTATGCTACTATTCCCATGTTTGGTCAGTTGAGTAAATTATACTGGGAGAAAAAGATGAAGTACATGATCACTAGCAAGGAGAAACCTGTAAATCATCCAATCAATTATGTACATACTAATCTAGAATCTTTTGTTCTATATTTTGATAGTTTTAATGATTTAAATAGTCAAGTAGTTGAAGTAGAAGATATTCCAGAGATCACTGAAAATTTTAGAGTTGTACTAGATCAATAAATACAAAAGCTTGATAGTACCGCTGAGCAATCAGCCTTCCGACATCAGCAAAAAATTGATGGACATCAAGCAAAGGAAGAAGAGCTAAAAGAGTTTCAGCACTTGGAGGATGAAGCCACTTTGTGGAGCATGGATTTTGATGGCGTGGTAGGTAGGGAAGGTGTTGGAATTGGCATTTGGATATGCATCCTTGCATTTCTTCCAAAAAAAGTGCCAAGTAATGTAAGGGTTCGTTGGTATAAATTGGCTTTTGATTTTTCAAATAATGAGGCTGAATATGAGGCTTTAATTGTTGGTTTAAAAATCCTTAAGAAGTTAAATGCTAAAAGAATTTCAGTATATGGTGACTCCGAGTTAGTTATCAAGCAAGTGAAAGGTGAATACCAAGCTAAGCATCCTCGAATGTGGGCTTATCGTAATGCAGTATTAGATATTTTGAGATTGTTTCCAGATTACACTTTGACATGTGTCCCTTGTGTATAGAATGTTATTGCATATTCTCTTGCAACAACTGCAAGTAATTTGAAAATTTCAATGAATTCAAACAATAAGTTTGAAATCCATGTGAAACATCGCCCTACTATCCTTGATAATCAAAGATATTAGCAGGTGTTTCAAGATGATAAAGAGATCGAAGAATTTCTGCAAAATGAAGGCAAATACAAAGACACTTCTATAGATGGAGAGCATGATGATGGTGAAGCAAATATGGAAGTAAATCAGATGGAAGTTTTGCAGCTCAAGGACAATGTCATTCCTAAAGGTCTAATACCTTTAGAGGAGTTGTTTGATCAAGATGATGTAGCTCGGAAACCGAGCTTGGTACCAACCGAGAAAGGAGTTGAGGATGTAAACATTGGATCAACAGAAAATCCTAAAATGGTCAAGTTATCAAAGGCCTTGCCTCCACAGGTAAAGGAAAAATACATTAGTTTATTATCCTCATTTACTGATGTATTTTCATAGGACTATTCAGATTTCAAGGCATATGATAAGGGTATAATTCAGCACATCATCACGATCAAGCCAAATCAAAAGCCTTTTCGACAAAAGCTAAGAAGCATAAATCCAATGCTGCTACCCTCAATAGAGAAGGAAGTGAATTGATTGTACAAAGCTGGTATAATCATTCCCATAAGATTTTCAGATTGGATTTCTAATTTGGTGCCTGTGCGCAAGAAAACAAGTGAGATTCGATTATGTATTGATTTCAGAAATCTGAATAAAGTGTCTTTGAAAGATAACTATCCATTGCCCAAGATGGATCACATACTTCAAAGAGTAGTTGGAGTATCTTGTATGTCGCTACTCGATGGGTATTCTAGTTATAACCAAATCCTGGTCCATGAGGATGACAGAGACAAAACAACGTTCACCACTCCGTGGGGAACTTTCCATTATGCCAAGATGCCATTCGGATTGAAGAATGCTAGTACAACCTTTCAGCGGGCTATGGATATCACATTTTCAAATTAGAAAGATGTATTTTTAGTTGCTTATCTTGATGATTTGACAGTTTTTTCTAATTCAGATGAAGATCACCTTTATCATTTGAAGATTGTATTTCAGCAGTGTAGAAAGTATGGCATATCTCTCAATCCAAAGAAGAGCTTGTTTTCCATGGATGAAGGCAAGCTTCTCGGTCATATCATATCCAAGGAAGGCATGTGCATCGATCCAACTTAAGTGGAAGCCATTCAGAAGATTTATTATCCACGAAGTAAAAAGGAGATCCAAGCATCCAATGGTAAGATGAATTCCTTACGTCGTTTTGTGCCAAATCTTGCAAAACATTTAAGAGAAATCACAAACATGTTAAAGAAAGATAGTGTAGTGAAGTGGACTGAGGAAGCCATCAAGTCTTTCAATTTGGTGAAGTTAGCCCTTTCTTCAGCTCCAATTTTTATCAGCCCAGATTATTCCCAAGATTTTATTTTGTTCTCATTTGTTTCGAATCATACTATGGCAACGGTCTTAATGCAAAAAAGAGACTAGCTTGAGAAAGCAATTTCTTTTTTCAGCAGAATGATAAGGGATGCAGTTTTAAAGTACAATATTATTGAAAAGAAATATCTTGATTTGGTAAAGGCATTGAAAGAATTTTGAGTCTATATTCTGCATTCTCACATCCTTGCCTATGTTCCTAACGTTGTTGTTAAAGTTGTCTTAGTGCAAACAGATTAGGAAGGGAGACGAGGAAAATGGATCACAGATTTGTTAGAATATGATGTGGAGATCAAATTGACAAAGCTCATCAAAGGATAGGGGCTAGCCAAACTAATGGCGGAGTATAATTTGCATGCATTGGACATAAATCTCATTGCTGCTATGTCTGAAGAAGATGAGGAAAGTTCACTTGTTCAGGTATCTGAAATGTTTCTTCTTTCTCCTTGGTATTCAGATATTGTTTATGTGCTCCAATATATTTCACCACCACCTGGAATGGATAAGAACAAAAGTAGGGCCCTAAAGTTAAAGGCTGCCATGTTTTGTATAATGAATAATGCACTCTATTGGAAAGATCCTGGTGGTGTCCTACTGAATTGTTTGGTTGAAGATGAAGCAAAACATGTCATGGATGATTTTCACAAGGGAGATTGTGGAGGTCATCTATTTTGGAAGACAACAGCCAATAAAATTTGAGAGCAGGATATTATTGGCCAACCCTTTTTTCTAATGTATACACAACTATTACAAGTTGCCACGAATGTAAAAAATTTCAAGGTAAGAGAAAATTACAGCCTTTGCCACTCAAACCAGTTGAAGTAAGTGCTCCGTTTCAGCAGTGTGCCTTAGATTTCATTGGCGAGATCCATCCTACTTCTTTAGCACAGCACAAGTGGGTTATTACAGTGACATACTACTTCACTAAATGGATTGAGGCGATTCCTACTCGGTAGGCCACTGATTCAGTAATAATTCAGTTTCTTGAGAACAATATTTTGTCACGTTTTGGCTGTCCTAATAAGCTGATTACAAATAACGCAACAACTTTTAAATCTAAAAATATGATTTATTTTTGCAATAAATATCAAATTACCTTGGAGCACTCAACTGCATATTATCCACGAGGTGATGGATTGGCGAAATCCTCAAATAAATCATTAGTCAGCATTATCAAAAAGCTACTGGAAACAAACAAGAAGAGCTCGCACAAGAAATTGGTCAATGCACTATGGGTGAATAGAGTAAGTTAGAAAAAAGTAAATAGGTATGTCCCCTTTCGAGATTGTGTATGGTGTTGACATGGTTTTCCCTACATCTCTCACAGTCCCGATTATTAAACTTCTGCAGGAAGCTGGCAACGAGGAAGATCATTCGCAGCGAAGAATCAATCAATAGATCCATTTACAACAAACTAGAGAGGAGGTTTTTCAGAATATCTTCAGGCTGCAAGAGAGAATCAAGAAGATATATGATCGAAAGGCAAAGGCAGACAAGTTTCAAATTGAAGACATAGTGTTGAAATGGGATGCCCGAAACGAAGAGAAAGGGAAACACGACAAGTTAGAGAACCTGTGGAAAGGACCTTTCAGAATTGTTGCATATCGGGATCAAAATGATTTCTTGCTAAAGGAAATGGATGGAGAAGATTGTGCAGGTGGGCCGGTCAATGGTCGATTGCTGAAATGGTACCATCTTTGAAATATTTTCTACTGTCATATGTATCATTATACATACCATTTTATTTCCTTCATTCCAAGTGTGTATTGTTATCATTCATTCAGTTTTGGGCCCAATTTGAAGGCTATAAAACTAAAGGTTTGATTTCAGTTTTGGTTTGGATTGTTTGAGTCCAGTTTTCATTCTTGAGATGAGTCAGTTTTGAGTCACATTTCAGTCTTGAAATTGAGTCAAGATATTGGTTTTGGTTTGTCAAAGTTATTGACTCCATAGCCCAATGGAAGAAGGCATTTTCTACTTTCCATAGGTCTATAGTTCTTGGCACCTCCAAGGAGCTACCATCCCCATTGGAGCCAATGTTACTGTCGATATCTTCATCCCTCCATCAGTGATCAAATTCTCTTGTTGCATTGCATGTTAGGTGTCTCATTCGATCATCTGCATTCAATTAGGGTCATGGATCATCTAATGGTAGTGGCATATTATAAATTTTCCCTCATGTTCTTTACCTGCTGGCCCATTTTCATACATTTAAGTCATTTGCAGTCATTTTTGTCTTTAAATATGCAAAAGTCGTTTTTTAGGGTTTTAGGTCTCATTAGGTCTAGGCTTTTGTCAATAAGGTCTTGTGAACACTCAATAATGGTCAGTAGATGCATGAGGAGGTAAAATAAAGTCTCAGCAACAAAAATTTCAATAATCTCATGCTCAGTGATTGAATTTTCCTCAAAACCCTGTTTTGAGGAAAAACATAGTCTTTTATGTTTTATGTACAAAATCTCATGTAATTTTGTTTCTCTATATGTAATAATTTCAAGAGGCAGCCTTGGTCACCTTGCCAAGCCTCTGCAACTCCAGTTCCTGTAAAAGGAACAAAATGTCAAAAAATTTAGTCCATCAAAGGTAAAAAGTAAGGCAAACTACCCAAAACAGAGTTTTAAAAAACAAATGAAAGACAAACATTAGGAAAGTGGGTTTTCATAAGCGAAAAATCAAAATCATGGGTATATAAAGGTTTTTCATGTCAAAGAGGTTAATTTGTATGCCAAAGGAGAGGAGAGCAAGCACAAATCATGTTTTTGAGCCAAGGGAGAGATTTTGCATCCAAACAGTGAAACTTTACAGGCGTGGCACACCTGGGTCAAGGTGTGGTGCACCTGGCCTGCACAGCGCACACAGAGCATAGTTTGCATTAGAATTTCTAACTGGTGCGACGCACTAGAGAGGTGTGTCACACCTATCAGTGGGCGCGACGCATTAGTCTTCAAGGCCCGAAATCATCCAAATCTTCCTCCAAAGCTCCCAAAATCGTAAATTCCTCATTGCACAAGTAAGTCAACACTCCCGTATGGATGATGTATGAGTTTCCTTTAGTGTTTATGGTGATTCAATAGGGAAAAAACTAAACCCTAGTTCCTTTCAAAGTTAGTTGAAAAAACTGCCTAGGGTTTACAAATCACTATTTTTGCTGTCTAAATCTAAACCCTACCATTTTCACTCCCTCACTACCATTTCATTTACCTCTTTTCTCCTCTCCTTCGCACTTACACTTACATATTCCCCCTATCCCTAAAACCAATAACCCTAATCCCTACCTTCACTTATCCCAAACCCTAATTAATAACCCCAAACCCTAAATATCATTTCCCAAACCCTTCCATTTCCACTAATCCTACTAGCAGCATCCATATCCCCTCATTCACAGTCCCTTCACACTCCTTATCATCAATCCCTATATTTTAGTAGAAAATACCTATTGTCACTCTAAAATCTCTTCAAACTCATCTAAGAAAACTCACGAATTGGCAAACATGGAGTCAGATTCTTCTTATGACATAAATGAGGAAATAGTCAGTGACTCCTCCAAAGAAATTCATGCATCCAGGAGACCTCACAAGAGTGGAAAACATAACCGGGAGGAACCTACTTCACTTACTGAGTTTTTGGCTTGTCCTCTTGCTGTGACATGCTTCCAACATCAATCTTGTTATCAATTTTGTGAGATGGTGGAAAGAGTCAAATACAACCATGAGCTTGCCAGACTATTTGTGCTCCACCTTCATAATGGCTAGGTCAATTTGGCAGGTGTGACATTCACCTTGACACCTGAGACTATAGCTCAAGCAATCGGTATTCTAAATGAAGGTGAGAAGTGGAATAAGGGGCAGCTGGTGGATAGAGATCATTATGAGCCTTATATCAAGGCTGGTTTTCAGAGAAATGTTAGTAGGGTCTTCCCTTTCAGGTACCTACAGGACACATATGCTCCCCTTATGAAACTCATAATCAAATATTTCAGCTGTGAGGGCAGATTTTCTCACTTATACACCTATCATATCAGATTGTTGATGCATTTTACTAGGGTGAGGATGATGAACCTCCCCTATTTAGTTTGCCGGAATATTGAGAAAATGACCACATTAGTTCAAAGGAAGCCTCCTCATCAGTAGTATAACAACATCTATCACTTTGCATTAATCAAAATTGTGATTTTGCATCAGCTTAGTTTACTTAATGTTTCATGGGAGGATTTCATTTCACATGAGGTCTTCACTGGTCCTCAAGTGCCCCCATCAATTTTTCATGAGGCAGGAGAGCCTTCACATTAGCAAGAGGTGCATGAGACACAAACCACTAGTGTGCCAGTGTTTGTCACTTACTAAAAGGGCACTAAGAGGTTTTTTGCAGCAGCAAAACAAGTACTATATCCACCCGGGGTGGAAGGGGTCTCATTTCCTTGTACAACAGATCAGGTATAGGACAAGGGTAAGAAACCATTACATGATGAGAGACCTTCAGAAGGTCAAGAGGCAGATTTCATTCTCATTCAGGAGGATGACACTAATTTGGTCTCCCAAAGCTTAAAGCTCAAGGATATCATCTGGTAACAGCAAGATGACATTCATCACTTTTCTCTCAACCTAGAAAGGGCCAAGTGGATAATCACCTATCTAGACTAGAGAAAAAAATAGTTAGAGGATCAACGAACCATCATGGAGCTCAAAAACATAAGAGAAAACCAAAAAGCTGCCAAGAGGAGGAAAACCAAGTTGACACCACTTGAACAAGAAATTGAATATGATCGTGAATATTGGATTGAGAGGAAAAATATGCACTTGGAAAATATGCTGGAGAAGGCCAATAGAGAGAAAAAGATGTTGAGTCACATGGCCTACCACTACTTGGCGAGAAACAAAGCTTGCAAAGCAAGAATTATGACTTTGAAAGCCAAGTTGAGGAAAGAATTGAGGAAGAGAAAAGAGCAAGACAAAGTCTAGATCTTGGCTAAGGCTTCCTTAGCCCAACATAACACTTGATGCAGGACACTTAGCCCAAATTTCAAGAAATTTGAAATACTTTTTGTAAATTTTGAATTTTTGGACCAAAAAACTAGTTTTTTTGCCTGGTGCGCTGCGCCACCTGGCGCACGCTTTTGCTAGGGACCTCTTTTGGAGGAAAACTCAACATTTTTGGATTCTTCAAGAAAAAATATGAATTCTCAAGCATGGCCAAAAATTTTTGTCAAGTTTTGAGCTTCCAAAATGGTCAAAAACACCTCAAAAATGCTCTTTCTACCTGTTTTTGGCCACATAGGAAGCAGTGTTGGGAGAACAAATTTTTCGAGGGGTAAATGGACACCAAATTTAGAAATTACACTTGTT
Organism: Pinus tabuliformis; assembly: GCA_031772625.1. Lineage (NCBI taxonomy): Eukaryota > Viridiplantae > Streptophyta > Pinopsida > Pinales > Pinaceae > Pinus > Pinus tabuliformis. The sequence continues at coordinate 1,320,030,191 of CM062805.1, read as the reverse complement.
CTAGAAATTAGATAGACTTAGCTTTCCAGCAAACCCAATTGGAGCAAATTTTGTGCAAGGAAAGGCCTCCAAAATCAGATACAAAATAGAGCAGTGCACAGGGACAGGGGCGCAGTGCACAGGGTGAAAATTTGTCATTTTTGCCAAAAATATTTGTTTCTTCACCTATTTTTTTCTCAACTTGACTTTTATTTCTCTCATAGTCAAAATCATGATGTAATTTGATGGAGATTGATGGATTTTGGTGTAAATATGCTAAAATTTCACTGATGGAGGTAGATACATCATAAAAAGGTAGTTTGCAACTGAATGAATCAGTTTCCTAGGTTTTAGAGGCAAGCTATTCCACTACCTAATTTTTAGTCCTTAGTTTAGATCTTGTTGAAACAGCTCCTAAACTCATGAATTTGAGCCCTAAATCATAGCATGAGTTGTTTGTTTCCTATATCTAGTAATTTTTCAGTCATTGGTAAAGGTTGGACTCTTGTGAATGCTTTAAGCATTATTGTATATTCATTTCTGCAGTTTGGCAAAGGAATAGACTTGGGTTTGCATCACTTTGCGGGATTTTTGTGGCAACTTGATTTGGTATAATTTTTCCTTTTATAATGCAAGTTTACATGTGTTTATGTATGCCATCATTCTCTGTTCATCTTAACTAAATGAAACAAGGATAAAGGTAGAATTCATTGATGTTGCAGTGCTCTACCTAGGGTTTGTTTAGTTATTTATGTTTTCATATGTTTGAAGAGGATCCCTGAGACTTTCATGCCCTCTCCAACTCCTCACTAGTCTAAAGGCTCTCCATATCACTCAATTTAAAGTACTAAAAGATTTTCCTACCTCGCCCCATAGAGATATCTGCAAGACTGTGTTTATTCCATAGACCCAAATCTGCCTTTCACATTTGAGCCAACAAAACAAAATTGAATTCAATCAAAATCCTCTGAGCATATACCTAGCCTAAAATTTGTCTTTACATTATTCATCTCAAGCTTTATTGACCATATTCTTCTAAGATTTACAAGGAGAGAGACCTCTCCTGACCTGGTAGGGGTTGCTACCAGGTTAAGCATGGTTTGATGTTACCCTAGATTCTGCCTTTCTCAGCCTGAGGTAGATTTAGGCCCTAACAAGATGGATAGCATAAGAACTTGGGATATGGAAGCATTATCGATGGCAACAAGATTAGCTTCTGGGTTTGGAAATGGACCAGTCAACACTATTGATGTATTTTAATTCTTTGAAAACTTTACAACCTCAACTCGATGTGGAAAATATTTCATATAATGCTCCTTGTTACATATGTAACATGGAAAATGAGGAGGTTTCTTTGGCCCAGCAAGGTTTTCAGAAGATTTTTCAGGAGTTGAATTCTCCTGTTTCTTCTTATTATTTTTCCCCTTCTTCTTTCCCCCTCGTTGCTTTAGATTCTTGTTATAGACATTTTTGTGCCTTACAGCATTGAGCATGAAATGTCCATAATCTAAGGGATCTAAAGTCCCTAAACATGTTGTTACTACCCCTAGAGGAATAAGGCTAACAAACCACAGCAATTCACAAAAGTTCTCCACCTGAAACTGCTCAAAAACAAGTCAATTCAGGATCATGTCAACTGCTCCACTGACCATCTGCGCTGAATGTCAATGGCTCCACTGGCTACCTGCACTGAATGTCAACTCCAACACTAGCTACCTACGCTGAGAGAGATTGGACAAATGGTAGGCTCATTCCTCAAGGTGCCAGAACCCAGGAAGCTTCCAAAATGACACTTGCCTCATGGAATTCGACTGGTGATGAGTAAGAGGTTCCAAATCTCCAAGTGGAAGCAAGAACCTCCAAGTGGAATCAAGAACTAACAGAGGGAGAGGACACTAGTCAGATCTCAAGCTGACTCATCCCCTCTCCAAAACATCTATATATAGATCTCTCCTCCATGAGATCTAGAGGCTGGAATTTTGTTATTGCAAAGAATTGCTGTTGGTTTGAGACTGGAATCATTGGGTGCTTAATGCTTTGAAGGGAGGTGAAGATAGGAATTCCATTATGCTGGGAAGGAGATGCTGGATTGGAGCCCTCTGGGTTGTATCTCTTCCTAAACCTTGTTATTTATCAATAAAGCTATCTTGGTTTTCTCTTATATGCTGATGTATTGTTGATGTATGATTGCATTAGTGTATTTGATTTATTTCTAATCCTGAATCATTTATGAATATGAATATCTGCCTTTGTGTTGTGTTCTTCTCTTGTCGCAAGTAGCTGTTCTCTTGTGATCTTGCAGGAATCAAGTAGTTGTTCTCTTGGGCGAGCGAGGAGGCAAGTAGCTGTGAACACCCAAAGAGAAGAGGATCTGGATCGAGGGACAAACGGAAGACATCGGTAAGTCTATTGGTCTCTCTTCTTTCGAATTTCATAAAGGAAGAAACCAGAATAACTATCTCTGTTTGTTGCTAAGGCACTGTCACACCTTAGGTGGATAGGATCGTCCTGCATAGGCATTTTTCCCCACAACAAATTGGCGACTCCGCTGGGGAGATCTGTTTAGTCATTTTATTTGTGTCTCTATCATTGTTTGTTTCATAGACTCAACAACAACAATCAAACTGTATCTGCTCTTCTCAGATGCAAAGTAGACAGTTGCTGCTTTGATCCAATCACTGGATTTTTCTATGATCTGAACAATGGACTCACAAATGATTTGATGATCCTTTGTGATAGATATTAGTACCCCCTCAAAGCATCCCTTTGATTGCAACTTGCTTGTTGCTTTTATTTGGCCTGAAACCGTTGATTAATCAGCAAACTGTGACCCAGAACCCAGTGAGAAACTCTCGTTTCTCCTTCAGCGCGAACCCTATGAAGAGGTTCTGCATTTCAACGCAGGTCCCGTGAAGGCTACCTACGCTGAATGTCAAAATCCCTGTGTTGAGGTTGCGCTGATCCAGTTTGGCCTTGTGCAACTGGGGTTCTCTGCTCTGTGTTGCCCTGTTTTTATCTCTGATTTTTTGCAGCCTGTAACCAGCATAGGTACCAGTTTGATAACTCCTTTTCTCTGCTTAAATTCCGCCTCCTTTTGTACAAAAAAACTGTGAGTGTTTTTATGTGTTTGTGGCGCCATTTACAGTTTTCCTTTGCATGAGTGAAATAATCATCCTGTAGCCCTTGATTCAGATCTGTTGATTGTGATCTTAGGAGAGAGTTCATTGGCTATTTACAGTTGATTATACATTTACTTTTGCTTTTGGTTTGAGTTTGTCTCTTTTAAGTGTCGAAACAAGTGTTCATTTTGAAAGTCGTAAAGTGTTGTATTCTCTTCTACCCTTTCTGATTTCGAAAAAGTAAACTTGTTTGTACTTGTCATTTAAAAGCAAATTCAAAGTTGTACAAAAAGCTTTCTTTGTAGGCATCAATACTAAGAAAGCGGAAAACAAACACCTGCATTGTGCATTTACATCTTGATAGTTTGCATGTTTGATTTAGGAAAAGTGCATTAGAGTGTGCTAATTTCTCTTTGAGAAAAGATGGTGTCTTTCTTTTCCCTTAGTAGCTAGGATTTTCAAAGTTGAAAAGATATAAAGCTTGCTTATCATCTTTAGACTGCATTTAGGAATTGTATCATACATCTTGTGGTGATCCAGAAAGACAAACTTCTAAAAAGATCAACCTAAAATAAACTGAATGAACTTAGCAATGCTTTGCAACATAATGCACAACATAGAGGTCTAGACTAGAGACGTGTTCTGGCGTCGTAAAACCTGGTTACTGGTCGCCTCACTGATGGTTGGGTGATTCCTCATGAGGGACGATTAGTACCAGTACGGATTGTGCTCCCACGTACCGTCGCGTATATATTGGGAGACCCCTATAGGAATATAACCTTTATCCTTAGGAAGCCGTGTCGGCCGCCCTACTGATCGCAATGCACTAAACGCAGCATTCAGGAAGATTGACCGCCCGTACCTTAAAAATTATTATGTGGTTTTGCGAAAAGTTTGGCACACCCTCTGCCTAGAACTCCAGAGCAGTTCCTTTTGGCCTTTTTCAGACTCTATAACACAAAAAGTCCATCCGAGCATTTGTCACTTCGGGCTCGTTAAAACATCGAAGGAGACTAGAGTCATCTTTAGCTTTTTCTCGACTCTTTAAAATTGAAAAATCAAGTTGTGTCCAAGCGTCGTTAAAATTTATTTTAAACGGAATAATCATCACCTTTCCCTCGTTGATCTTCGAAGTTAGTCTACCTTCATCACAAAGTTCTTGTAGAATCGCTAGGAAATCTTTTGGATAGACTAAATATGTCTGAACAACCGTTGACATCCAGGACTGTGTCATCCGACACAGCAGCGACAGAGCCTCCTGCTGCTACTCCAACGATGTTCACTGGTATACCATATGTCCCGGCAAATTGTCAACAACAAGCTGGAGTCCAATCAGAGACTGTTTCGATGACATGGTTACTTCCTATTTCTTCATCCAGATTATCATCTGGTATTTCTTATGTTGAAACTCAACAAATTGATCCAATGTGTCTTCAAAGGCCAATCTACCCTTTAAGTACTGGATTGCCACCATATGGAGGGCAGTATGCCTTTTCATTGTTCCCCCCCAGAGAACAACCATATGGGAGTTTACAACAAAGTTCAGGTCAAACTGGAATTACATCCAGCGGATGGGTACCGATACTGCCTCAGCAACCAAGGGTTGCATATTCAATGCAACCAGTCCACCCTGTGTCGAATGTTGCCACTATACCTGGTATGGTGATTGCGTCACAAGTACAAGCGCTACCTGTTGTATGTCAACCCCAAGTTTCTCAGGTTGCCATACAACAGCCTCTTGTCTCGACAACTCAATCACAACCTCTGGTTAGTGCCTCCTTATCTGGAGCAACTCAGGCTCAAACAAGTACTATGACTCCTCATCTTGGTCAATCATGCAGTATTGGACAACAACAAATGGTCCAACAACCAGAGCTAGTTCAAACTCATCAACCCCCATTCCAGCAATCATATCGAGGACCTGAGCAACAAGTCTTTGTAAGTAATGGGCAATCGCATTTACAAAGTGGTTACCAACAACCATATTATAATGGTTATGCCCATCAACCTTGTCAAAGTTGCCAGCATCAAATACATTATGCTGGTATGCAAAGACCCACTGCTCAAGCGATTCCATCTTATCCTGGGTATGCTTCGCCTAACCTGAATCAACAGTTACCCTTTGTAGCAACTCTAGAATTACCAGATCTAAACCGGCTGACGAATGATCCAATTGCTTATGCCCCTTGGTGGCCAGCGATTCCACATAAACTTCCGTCAGATATTCCTAAATTTAATGGAAATCCGGGTGAAGATCCGTCGAATCATGTGATGACCTTTCATCTGTGGTGTTCATCAAACACCCTAAATGATGATTCGATTAGGCTTTGCCTTTTTTAGAGGACGTTAACTAGTCCGGCAGCAAAATGGTATATTGAATTGCCAAGAGCTTCATTCGACAACTTCAGTACCCTAGCCATGACTTTCTTAACCCATTTTCAATTACCCATAAGGTATGAAAGGGGAACGGAACTCCTAACCAACTTCAAACAGAGAACGGCCACTCACATATCTGATCATATACATGAGTGGCGACGTCGTCGTAGGATGGTAAAAACGTACGTTCCCGATCAGCTATTAGCTGAATGGTTTATCAAGTCATTACTTCCTGCCATCACGGAAGATGTGGCAAAGGGGGGAGTTGTAACGGAAGAGCAAGTCATCGCTCGTGTGCAATATCTGGACTTGGTTTACACTCAGTCTGGCACGCTCTACGACAAAATACCTGATGCCCCTAGACTGGAATTCTCAATTCCTCCTCCTCCTAAATCAAACAATGACTCTCATGCCGGCGATGGCGTGATTGGCACAACAGACATGAAATCGACAAAGGCTACGTCCAAGAAACCCCGTAAGATTTCAGATCAAAATGCAAATGAGGAACTTCTTGCCTCGGAAGTAAATGCCGTGTCAACCGACGAGGGAAAACAACTGAAGCAACCAGGGGGCAAGAAGAAAAAAAAAGGGAGAAAAAGGAAACCCCCTGCGGGGTGTCATATATGCGATGAGGATCATTGGACGAGAGATTGTCCACATATAGCTGAAGTTAAGAAACTCTTTAAGAGTTCAAAAACCTCAGCATTATTGACTGATCCGTTTCCAAGACCGGGAACTAAACTGGTTGCTAATCAAAATTCTTCCCGATCCCAAGTGCTTATGTTGTCTATCTCAAAGCAGCAAAATGATGCTTTGGCAAGGAATAAAGATTACGGGAATCCACAGGGGTCGAATAACAAGACTAATGAACAACCTAGTAGTTCGACAACAACTTTGACCAAAGTTGTGCCACCCATCATTCCTAAACAAATGATAAAGTCGCCAAAGGGAGTAGTGCACAAATCGACAGTTAATCCTCGTGCAAAAATAGCACAGAATTATAATATAATAGAGGACCTGACCCAATTGCCGTCCGCTATGTCGACACTTGAGGTACCGCAAAATTTCCTCTCCCAAGAGCAAGCTTTATTATCATCAATACGTGGGATTGACCCAATGGATTCCAATCTAGTATCCTTTGACCACAAAGGGTACGATCCTCAGTTACCAGCTCAATTAGCTTTCCTTGTTCAAGTGAAAGCCCTCAACAAAACTGTTCACCGAACGATTATTGATGAGGGGGCATCTACATGTATTATGTCGATGAGTTGCTGGAAAACTTTAGGATCTCCAACCTTGTTGCGATCTGCGACAACATTAAAAGCATTCGACGGAAGGATATATACCCCGTACGGTATCCTAAATAACTTGAAAGTTGAACTAGGGGGTAAAACAGTAGAAATAGATGCTGAAGTCATCGATGGGAATCTTGATTACAACATCCTACTGGGACGACCATGGATATATGCCATGGCAGCTGTTGTGTTGACCTATTTTAGAAAGATTGCATTTCCCTTTCAAGGAGGAATTACAATCGTCGACCAACAAACATTTCTCCCCAATGGTTCTCAAGTTACTAGAAGCATTCCAATGATCCATGGAAGCAATAATTCGCTCCAAAATATCGAAGTAGGTCTCCTAAAAGACCCTGCCTTAATGGGTACTTTTTCCCTACCACCTCCGAGTAATCTGGCGGAAGTAGCCACAGTGGAATATGAAACCTTCTATATCTAATGGATTTGGACTCCGAGGACGGCTCTTATCTCGTGTCAACCTCATTAAAAAATGAAACAAGGAGTCTTGAGGATGGTTCTTTTACTGTGTCAACCTCATTAAAAAATGAAACAAATCCCCTTTCTCAAAGGTAAACCTTCATTCCAACCACCGAGTTGAATGCAATGAAGCTTGGGGGGCATGCACCTCAATTTGCGTTATTATGCTGGGGGCATGCAAGCTTATCATCGAGCAGTTTTAGTCCATAGTTCATGCTCATTAAAAAATAAATAGATCCAAGCAGTTTTAGTCCATAGTTCATGACTCGTTAAAAAATAAACAGATCCGAGCAAATGTTTCCACCCGCGTTTAAGCTCGTTAAAAAATGAACTATTCCGGTAAAAAACCATTGTGTATGTAACTTTATCAGCCATTAAAGCCTTGGTCGTGTTTGCACCATCACCTCCACTTTTCATTTGGCCGATTGTTCACCTCCATATGATTGTTTACCCATTTCGAGGAACAACTGCGAAGAGTGATTTCACCTAGCCATCCTTGTGACACGGCCGTGATTGGAAAATTCCAACCTGTACCTGGAATCAACTGCTAACCCTGTTTATCACTCGTTCCTCGAAAGACAAGTCTTCTTTAAGCTCTTTTCAACTGACTCGTAAAATATGAAAAGATTGCCGAGTCCTTGGCCTTCCAGCTCGTTAAAGGGACAGGAAGTGCTATCCCTCCTCTAGATTTTAATCTTTTTGGACCCGAGGTATTATTGCACAAAAAGATCGAGCGCTTGTTTTGTTCGGCTCGTTAAAACTATCGAAAACTCATCCCTTCTGTATTGTTTTATACTTTTTCAGACTTAAGGGATTAGATGACGAAAAAGGAATTTTGGAGTTAACTTTATGTACCTTTTTAGACTCTCTAAAAATGAAAAGGACCGAGTTATCTTTGTCGTTAGACTCGTTAAAATCAATAAATAGAGACAAACTTGTCTTTACACGATAACGAGTTTCACTATCGCTAGGCTCGTTAAAACATAGCGATGGGCTTGCCCGAAGGGAAATTTATAGAACAAGCATATGTTATCCTCCTCAAGCTTGACAAAAATAAAGAGGTACTGGTCAGCAATGACTGGGGAAAAATTGGGAGAAATTGAAGAAAACTTTGATGGTAGCAAGTCGCTCTTGAACATGACACTTTTCCTCCGTACCACAATCGGGTTGGGTTGTTTCATTCACCGGTCACATCACCATGGTCTCACCATACCATCCATATTTGGGGTAATGCTACCGATCCATTGCATCAGTGACGCCATATGTTCAAGAGAAGTCGTTCAGAAAGAGTCAACCGGGTCCCATCCACTGCCATACATTATCCTTCATCCATTCATGACCGCCACCCTGAATCATATATCACAGATCGTTTTCACCTCCATCAAAATCATTAGCTCCGTTCTGTGTCACTGATGTGGGATTCATTAAGGCCCTCCTTTGACAGATCGCTTCTTGTCGACATCAGCTCATTATCCAAGAAGTTGATCTAGGAACAACCCCTTCAGTACTTTGAAGCTTGCATGCCTCAATGGCAAGTTTCTCACTTCCGGCGACAGGTATACATCAATGACCTTCGACCAGAAGATTTTGCGTGGTGTTCGACGCCAAGTCCTTTATTCACACCACGTGAATTGTACTATAGTACGTTGAGGGTCATTATCATTATCGGTGATTCCTCTCGCGCTTGTTAACGGTTTACCTCATTGACCGGTAATCAAGCGATGTCTTTCCATGTTCGACTTCAAAACAATTCTCACATGGATCGACTTGTACTTAGAGTGAAGATCGAACGAGTTTGAAGACCCCGGATCTAGTATCATCCATCCGGGCTGCGATATCTATTCAGGAAAGATAAAGACATTTGACATGTACATCATTGCAGCAGATGATCATCCTACTCAAAGGATGATAATTTCACCAAAATTATCAGTCTACCATCAGACGATTGTCTGTTCTATGTAAAAAAATTAATTTATAAAGCTGAGCATGGGAATGCCCACCTCAGCTAGATCATGAAAGCAGTATGAAAAATAATGTATTGTATTGTATCTTATTACAGGTCTCCTCCCAGCAAATGGATGAACTTTGGACCGTCCTGGATAAAGCATTTCACCCGATAAACGGCCTCGTAATTTAGGGGGCAACTGTTATAGACATTTTTGTGCCTTACAGCATTGAGCATGAAATGTCCATAATCTAAGGGATCCAAAGTCCCTAAACATGTTGTTCCTACCGCTAGAGGAACAAGGCTAACAAACCACAACAATTCACAAAAGTTCTCCACCTAAAACTGATCAAAAACAAGTCAATTCAGGATCATGTCAACTGCTCCACTGACCATCTGTGTTGAATGTCAATGGCTTCACTGGCTACCTGCGCTGAATGTCAACTCCAACACTGGCTACCTGCGCTGAGCGAGATTGGACAAGTGGCAGGCTCATTCCTCAAGGTGTCAGAACCCAGGAAGCTTCCAAAATGACACTTGCCTCAGCGAATTCGACTTGTGATGAGTAAGAGGTTCCAAATCTCCAAGTGGAAGCAAGAACCTCCAAGTGGAATCAAGAACTAACAGAGGGAGAGGACACTAGTCAGATCTCAAGCTAACTCATCCCCTCTCCAAAACATCTATATATAGATCTCTCCTCCATGAGATCTAGAGCCTGGAATTTTGTTATTGCAAAGAATTGTTGTTGGTTTGAGACAGGAATCATTGGATGCTTAATGCTTTGAAGGGAGGTGAAGATAGGAATTCCATTTTGCTGGGAAGGAGATGCTGGATTGGAGCCCTCTGGGTTGTATCTCTTCCTGAACCTTGTTATTTATCAATAAAGCTATCTTGGTTTTCTCCTATATGCTGATGTATTGTTGATTTATGATTGCATTAGTGTATTTGATTTATTTCTAATCCTGAATCATTTATGAATATGAATATCTGCCTTTGTGTTGTGTTCTTCTCTTGTCGCAAGTAGCTGTTCTCTTTTGATCTCGCAGGAATCAAGTAGCTGTTCTCTTGGGCGAGCGAGGAGGCAAGTAGCTGTGAACAACCAAAGAGAAGAGGATCTGGATCGAGGGACAAACGGAAGACATCGGTAAGTCTATTGATCTCTCTTCTTTCGCATTTCATAAAGGAAGAAACCATAATAGCTATCTCTGTTTGTTGCTCAGGCACTGTCACACCTTAGGTGGATAGGATCGTCCTGCATAGGCATTTTTCCCCACAACAATTCTTGCCCTTGTTAGATGCCACGACATTAATCTTCGAGGCAAGAGGTTTGCCATTTTCATTCTAACTAGAAACAACAAGAGTTTTACCAGATGGACCCCTTGCGGTTTGTGTGCTTGAGGCATTGATCATGCATCACTGGCATGAGAGTCCGTTTTGTTATTGGGATAAGTGTCTATTCAGAATGACTCTATCCCACTAAGGTGTGACAGTTACCTTAGAAACAAACAAAGAAAACTACTTTTGTATTCTTCTTTATGAACTATAAACAAAGAGAAATAGGATGAACCAACCTGTGTATTGCGCTAGTCCTTTGATCCAATATCTCTCTTCTTTGACAGCTTCTAGCTACCTGCTTCCTTACTTGCCCAGCTTCACCAAGTTCCTGTAAGATCACAGAAGAAGAAAACTACACAAAGACATGGATTTATATTCATAAATAGCTTAGGATCAAATTTAAGCTAAACATACAAATGTAACAAGCATCAATGATACACAAGCATGTAGGAGAAACTCAAATAGTTTTATTGATATAACAAGAAGATCCAGGAGGAGTTACAACCGATGATACCTGATCGAGCATCAACCTCCTAGAAAAGAAGCCCCTCTTCACCTCCAACAAAGCATAAATCACTCAATACTCTGATATCTATCTCAAAACCAACAACAATTCTTTGCAATGTACAATATTCCAGCCTCTGGATCTCTTGGATGAGGGATCCATATATAGATGTATGCAAGAAGGATGAGTCAGCTCATGAATTGATTAGTGGCTTCCCTCTGTCAGTTCTTTCTTCCACTTGGAGACTGAGAGCCTCTTACTCATTCCTGGTCGAATTCAGTGAGGCAAGTGTCATTGGAGAAGATTCTGGAAGCTTCCATTATCTCTCCACCTTGAGGAATGACTCTGCCACTTGTCATTTCCCGCTCAACGCACCCTGGTAGTGCATTTAGGTGCATTGCAACGCACCTATCTAGTGGACTTAGGTGCTTTTCAACGCACTTGGCTAGTGGAGCAGCTGAAATGATCCTGATTTGACTAGTTCTGAGCAGTTTCTGGTGGAGAACTTCTAGGAGAAGCTATAATTTGTTGACCTTGTTCCTTTAGGAGTTAGAACAACACTTTTAGGGACTTAGGAGCCCTTGGTTTATGGATATTTTATTCTTAGAGCTATAAGGCACAAAAATGTCTATAACAGTTGCCCCCTAAAGTATGAGGCCGTTTATCGGGTGAAATTCTTTATTAGGAGGATCTGAAGTTCTTTCAATGCTGGGAGGAGACCTGTGATAAGATACAATACAATACATTATCTTCATACTGTTTTCATGATCGAGATAAGACGGGGATTCCCATGCTCAGCTTTATAAATTCATTTTCATGTACATAGGACAGATAATCGTCTGATGGTAGACTGATGATTCTGATAGAGCCATCATCCTTTTGGTAGGATGATTATCTGTGCTGCAATGTTGTACATTTCAATGTCTTTATTTTCCTGAATATATATCGCATCCCGGATGGATGAAACTAGATCCAGGGTCTTCAATCTCGTCCGATCTTCACTCAAAGTACAAGTCGATCCATGTGAGAAATGTTTTGAAGTCGAACATGGAAAGACATCGCTTGATTACCAGTCAATGATGTGAACTATTAACAAGCGTGAGAGGAATCACCGATAATGATAATGACCCTCAAGGTACTGCAGTACAATTCACGTGGTGTGAATAAAGGACTTGGCATTGAACACCATGCAAAATCTTTCGATCGAAGGTCATTGATGTATACCTGTCGCCGGAAGTGAGAAACTTGCCATTGAGGCATGCAAGCTTCAAAGTACTGAATGGGGTGTTCCTAGATCAACTTCTTGGATAATGAGCTGATGTCGAAAAGAAGCGATCCATCAAAGGAGGGCCTTAATGAATCCCACATCAATGACACGGAACAGAGCAAATGATTTTGATGGAAGTGAAAACGATCTGATGATATATGGTTCAGGGTGGTGGTCACGAAAGAATGAAGTGTAATGTATGGTAGTGGATGGGACACATGTGACTTCTCTGGACGACTTCTCTTGAACATGTCGGCGACACTTATGTGATGGATTGGTAGCATTTACCCCAAATGTGGATGGTATGGCGAGACCATGGCGATGTGACCGGTGAATGAAACAACCCAACCCGACTCAGGCACGGAGTGGAAGTGTCATGTTCAAGAGCGACTTGCTACCAATAAAGTTTCTTTGAGTTTTCTTCCTAATTTTTCCCCAGTCATTGCTGACCAGTACCTCTTTATTTTTGTCAAGCTTGAGGAGGATAACATATGCTTGTTCTATAATTTTCCCTTTGGGCAAACCCATCGCTATGTTTTAACGAGCCTAGCGATAGTGAAACTCATTCTCGTCTAAAGACAAGTTTGTTGCTATTAATCTTTTTAACGACTCTAACGACAAAGATAACTCAGTCCTTTTCATTTTTAGAGTCTGAAAAGGTACGTAAAGATAACTCCAAAATTCCTTTTTCGTCATCTAATCCCTTAAGTCCGAAAAAGTATAAAACAATACAAAAGGGATGAATTTTCGATCGTTTTAACGAGCCGAACAAAACAAGCGCTCGATCTTTTTGTGCAATAATTCCTCAGGTCCAAAAAGATTAAAATCTAGAGGAGGGATAGCGCTTCCGGTTGCTTTAACGAGCTGGAAGGCCAAAACTCGGCAATCTTTTCATATTTTGTGAGTCAGTTGAAAAGATCTTAAAGAAGACTCGTCTTTTGAGGAACGAGTGATAAAATGGGTAGCAGCTGATTCCAGGTAAGGTTTGGAATTTTCCAATCACGGTAGTGTCACAAGGATGGCTAGTGAAATCATTCTTCACAGCTGTTCCTCAAAATGGGTAAACAATCAAATGGAGGTGAATGATCGGCCAATGGAAAAGTGGAGGTGACAGTGCAAACACGACCAGGCTTTAATGGCTGAAATGTTTCATTCACGGTGATTATTTACTGGGGGGAATAGTTCATTTTTTAACGAGCTTAAACGCGGGTGGAAACATTTTCTCGGTCTTATGTTTATTTTTTAACGAGCTTGAACTATGTGCTAAAACTGCTCGATTAGATGGTCTTGTGGGCGGACATTTATCCGATTGTACCCAGCGAATCCATCCATGAATGAGAAGATTTCGCATCCGGCGCATTCATCAATTATCTGGTCAATGAAGGGTGTAGGATAGTTGTCTTTTGGACAAGCTTGATTTACATCCCTATAATTGACGCACACTCTAATTGTCTCTTGTTTTTTCATAACAGGGACAATATTCGATACCCAATCGGTTAGCGGAATCGGGTAGATGAAAATAGCATGGAGAAGTTTTTCAACTTCTGCCTTAATGGCAGCGGCTTTCTTGGGGTGCACCTGCCTTAGCCGTTGTCGTACTGGTTTGACATCTGGATACATTTTAATTTCGTGTTCAATGATACTCGAGTCGATGCTTGGCATTTCACTGTATGACCAAGCAAAGACATCTCTGAATTCGCGAAAAAGAGCGTTATATATTTCCAGCTCTGAAGGAGAAAAACATTTGTCGACATAAATATTCTCTACAACATCTATTTTGGTCGAGATATTTATGGCTATAGTCTCTTCAATGTTGGACAAGTTTCACTCAGAATCCACTGTATTTACAGTATTTGATAGAAAATCAACTACTGAAGGATGGTAAAGGTCATTTTGAGTATCTTCTTCATAATCCGGAAGAAGAGAACGATGGTGGGAATCATTCCATGGTGCTCCTTCAATTGCCATAGCTTGGAGAATCCCTTTGTCGGTGCTATGCACTTGCGACCAAGGATCTGAAGGAGTACTATATTCTCTAGACCTATCCATCCAAACGCTTGATGAGCGTTGATTTGGGTATGCCTCCCATGCTAGAAACATTGATTGCTATAATATTTCCATTGGGCTCGAGGGCAAAAACATTGCATGATCCATGTTGATATCGTTTTCTGAGATCTTTGTAGAATATATCATGTTGCAGGTTCCTATTGATGCTACTTCCGCCAGATTAATTGGAGGTGGAAGAGCGAAAGTTCCCATTAGTATAGGATCTTTTAGTAGGCCTACTCCGATATTTTGAAGCGAATGGGGGCTTCCATGGATCATGGGAATGCTTCCTCTAACCTGAGAACCATTGGGGAGGAAGTTTTGCTGGTCGACGATTGTAATCCCTCCTTGAAAGGGAAATGAAATCTTTCTAAAATAGTGTTATAGACATTTTTGTGCCTCGCATCATGGAGCATGAAATGTCAATAATCACAGGGATCCTCAGTCCCTAAACATGTTGTTCTTACCCCTAAAAGAACAAGGTCATCAAACAACAGCACTTCCAATCAGTTCTCCACCTGAAAACACTTCAAAACAGGCTTATTTTGGATCATGTCAGCTGCTTAACTGAGCTTCTGCGCTGTAATGCAACTGTCCCACTCTGTACCTGCGCTGGAAGTCAAAAGTAATGAAGGCTACCTACGCTGGGCGAGATTGGCCAAGTGGCACAGTCATCCTGCAAGGTGTCAACTGCCCAGGAAGCTTCCAAACTGACACTTGGTTCATCAGATTCGCCTTGTGATGAGTAAGAGGTACTGGATCACCATGTGTAACCAAGGATCTCCAAGTGGACTCAAGAACTGAAGATGAACTGAAGAGGGAGAGGACACTAGTCAGCTCTATGCCAGCCTCAAGCTGACTCATCCTCTCTTCTTCTCTCCTATATATAGAGCTCTTCTATGAGGTCTAAGGAGGCTGGAATTTTGTGTAAAGCAAGGAGGTGCTGTTGGATTACAGTTAGAGCTATTGGGTGATTGTTTTACTAGAGGTGAAGAGGAGAGTTCTTGCTGCTGGGGAGGTGCTGCTGGATTGGAGCCATCATTGGTTGTAACCTTCTCAGAACCCTGTTACTTCTATCAATAAAGTTTTGCATGTTCTCCTATATACTTGTATTGCATTGATGTATTGTATTTACATGTATATTTGATTCACTCTAATCCATGCATCAGTTATGAGTACTTGTATCTTGTAGTTTCCTCTCTCGTTTTGTGCAGGGCTTGTGTGTAGCTGGACCGGCAAAGAGAGCAAGGAGCTGGGAACAAGAGACAAAGAGAGAGGATCAAGATCAACTAAGCGAAGGATACCAGGTTGGTTGATCATTTCTTCCCCCTCTCTGTACTTTCATAAAGGAAAACATCAAAGCTTTACTTTCAGTTGTTACTAAAGACTGTCACCTTTAGAGTAGGGATAGGGTCATCCGCATCGGATACTTTTCCCCACAACAAACTGGTGACTCCACTGGGGAGCCTAGTATCTTGTTTGTGTTTGTAGTATTTTGCTATTCATTTCTTGAAGAAAAGAGTACCAAATCGAAAAGCTTTTGACTATATCAAAAGCGAAGTAGAGGGACTGTTACTCTTGCTCATTTGCTGAGCAAATTCAAGATTTGAAGAGCCTATCTACAAAAGACTCTTTACTCTTTGTGATAGATCTTCATCCTCTTGATCATCCCTTAGCCTGTACTTGACCTATAGCTTTTTATTTCATCAAAAACAGTGCATTTTTGAGCTTTTTATGACCCGGAAAACTTTGTAGACGAAACTCTTGTGAGTCAGTGCAGGCTGTCCACAGGCAGTCTGCATTACAGCGTAGGTACTCCCTTCGGGAACTGCGCTGAGAGTGAAATTGGCAGACTAGAACCTGCGCTGGTCCAGTTAGCCCTTGTCTTGCTCAGTCTTCCTATTGTGTCTTGGCCCTGTTTGCACTTGTTTTTGGCTGATTGCTTGCTGGTTATTGTACTTGCTGTAAGCCACTTCTCCTTGACATTATTCCGCCTCAGTTGTGTGATGAAACTGTGAATGTTCTTTCAGTATTTCTTGTTTCAGTTACAGTTTCCCATTGTGAAAAGCGAACCAGTATAGCTTAGGCCTCTTAGATCCTGAACTGTAAAAGTGTCTTTGTGATCTTAAGAGCTAGTTTTATTACTGTTCATGGCTGTTTGAGTTTGTTTGCTTTTCATTTCATGGTTTGAATCTATACATTTCCTGTGTTTTTAAACAAGTCTATCATAAGGTGTCTTTTTGATTGTGGACAAGCTTGTTTATTTCTACTTGAAATTAGATTCAAAATCATACAACAGTTTCCTTTTTGTCTAGCATCAACATTAAGGATAACGAAAAGAAATACATGCATTGTGCATTTTGCATTTGACTGTATGCTTGACGATTTAGGAAGATGTGCATTTTAGTGTGTGTTCTTTGATCTGTGGAAAAAGTTGTGTCCTTCTTTTCCCTCAAGTAGATTAAGGTTTTCAAAGTTGAAAGATTGAAAAGATTTGCTTCTCATTCTTAGATTGCATATAGGAAGTTGTATATATACATCTCGTGGCGAACCTGAAAGGAAAACTATTAAGAAAGATCAACATTAAAATAAACTCAATTTACATAACAACGCTTTGGAATTTAACGCAAACATCTAGAGGTCTAGGTAGAGACGTGTTCCGGCGTCGTTAAACATAGTGACTGTCGATCTCTACGAAGGTGGGTGATTCCTCCTGAGAGTCGGTGGCACTAACACGGACTTGAGCTCCCGCGTACCGTCGCGTCTATTGGGAGACCCCTATAGGCTTTTATCCTTTATCCTTAGGAAACCGTGTCGGCCGCCCTACTGATCGCGATGCAGTGAACACAGCATTCACGAAGATCGACCACCCGTACCGTAAAACGTATTCTGTGGTTTCGCGAAAGGTTTGGCACACCCTCTGCCTAGATCTCCAGAGCAGTTTCTTTTGGCCTTTTTCAAACTCTATAACTGAAAAAGTCCAACCGAGCATTTGTCACTTCGGGCTCGTTAATACATCGAAGGCGACTAGAGTCATCTTTAGCTTTTTCTCGACTCTTAAAACATGAAAAAGCAAGTTTGTGTCTAAAAGCGTCGTTAATAAAATTTATTTTAAAGCGGAACATAATCACCTGTTATTCCCACGTTGATCTTTCAGTTGAAAAGTATGGAGCCCACCAACCAAGGAAGTAACCTTGGTGGAAGTCCAAATCCCTTCTCCTCTTGGGGAGATGTTGGTGCGCCTCATATGGCTACATTGTCTCTTCCAGGATTGACAATTGGCCTCCCTGTATGGCTCTTTTCAACTAATGTAGTCCAGATCGCCACTAATCCTGAGCAGTCGAATCAACAGTCAGAACAATCTAGAACTACCCACCAGCCTTCCACTTCTTATGATACTTCCTCTGATCCTTCATCTTCGCAAGGTAGAGCCGGCAAAAGTCAGCCTCCCAAGGAGAAGAAGGAAAAGAAGAAGAAAGAAAAGAAGCAGAAGGAGCCTCTGGCGAAGGCGACTGGGGGCAAGAAGAAGAAAGCTAACAAAAACCCACACACTGCACCGACCGGGCCTAAATCGCCATGTGTCATTTGCAAAGGGATCCATTTCCATCGTGATTGTCCTTGTATTCCCCGGATACTAAGGGACTGGTCCCCAAGGTTGCACAATCCGGTAGCATCAACCTCTGGTTGTCAAGTTGATTGCATTCCGTCAACTAGCGAGAGTGAAGGACGAAGAAGGGGACCAAGATCACCCTGTCTATTGTGTGAAGGTCATCATGCCATCCACAAATGTCCATTCTTAGATGAGACCAAGAGAGTTTTGGAAGATCGCCCGGTGTCACCGGTGCGACTTCCACCTGGATATCAAAAACTCGCGCCTAATCCCTCGATAGTTGAAAATCCGGTTGAACCACTCAAGTGGTCAGCTGAAGTGTCGGTCATTGAGAGTGAACCTACTGAATCTAGATTAGACAAAAGTCTAAAGGTCGATACGGCAGTTGGCCCGGTTCTTCCTTCAGAGGTTCTATCGTCCAATGACCCCGTCATTGAAGACCCGTCTTCAAATGACACCGTCGCCGAAGAGTCGTCTTCATGCGACACCCTCACTGATGAGAACAAGGATGACACCATCCAGGTTCTTTTCATCAGCACCGACTCCGATGAGCATCAGGGCAATGCACCCATTCCTTTATCGCAGGAAGGAACATCATCAGAGTCGTATCCGGCCGTATATTCGGTCCCACCGCCAAGCAACCTGGTTGTATCCTTTGATTGGAATCAACTAGGCAGACCCCGGTTACCAGCCAGTGTACCATTCAGAATCATTGTCCAGATCTATAGAATGATTATGGCTGGTACTATCATTGATGAAGGGGCGTCTGTGAGTATCCTTTCCTCTGTTGCTTGGAAAGCACTGGGTTCCCCGGCGCTTTTACCTGAGTTGAGAAATCTCTCAGGTTTTGATAAAGGAACCAGTCGACCATTAGGGATCCTCCCCGATGTACCTGTTACATTGAAAGGGAAGACCGTCAGGATGAACGTGTTGGTAGTTTAAGGACCCTTGGATTATAACCTACTCCTTGGACGCGACTATATTTATTGCATGGGAGCGATAGTCTCCTCACTCTTTAGAGTAATGTGTTTTCCACATGAAGGAAAGGTGGTCAAGCTCGTAGACCAACTTTCATTTCCAGGATCTCGCATCGCAAATAGTCAAATACCAATCCTAAATGGTCTATTCACTCAAGATTCGCCTCCGCCCCCGGTCCTCCTTCCCGATGAGCGCGAGTGATTCGGAAAGAAAGACTAGGACCCAGGGGGCATGCACCCTGGTCTGCTTCGGGCAGAAGAAACTCCGGGTATAAGACAGAATTTCCGCAGGAGAACATGACTAGTCCGTACCCCGTCCGTAGGAAGTGGGGTTGTTCTAGAATAATGATCTTTTGTTAAAGTTATGTGTTTGAGAATCATTCACCTTTGTCTAAAAAAGTGGGCAATGCCCAAGTAGGAATTCCCTTATTACAACAAGTAGTCACCATCTTTAAATTCAAGCCTCGCCCATCGAAACATATGTTTTGAAGGATAAGCAGGGGCAGTCTACTAAGAAGGAGACCGTATTGTTGTAACAGAGGGTAACCATCTTAGGACAACCCAATGATAGGCACCGCCGAAGAAAGAGATTGATCTGCGGCAGCAAATCGAACCGTCTTTGGAATAATAAGAAAGAGGCAAGCCTCCCTCAATAATACCAATGTTTTATCTTTGAGTAGTGTTCTTCTATTGTCATAAATAGCTGTTTGTTAAAAGTGGGCCGACGGGAAGCCTGAGTACTGCGTAAGACCCCTTAAAATAACGAGAAGACAAGTATCGTTAGCATTAGATTAGCAAGATGACAAATAAATGTGAACACCCAAAGAAAAGCGGAAGTAGGGGAGAGGAGGGGCAGCCTCGAAATTCTATCCTATACCTGGGGGCATGCAAACTTTCTGGAGTGCAAGCTAGGGGCGGTTATTTATCTGATTTTAAGATTAGCCGTTTCCAAACTTGCATAAAAGAAAGCCTGTGGGGCAAAAGTAAAATTTGCCAAAAGTGAGCACAGCTGTGGTAAGGCATAAGCTCTATAAAAATTGGTCCTTACGAGAGGCGTTCTTCATATGACTGGTCTATTGAGCAGTTTTAGCATATAGTTCATGCTCGTTAAAAAATAAACGCAAATCCGAGCAGTTTTAGGACTGAATTTATGCTCGTTAAAAAATAGAAAAGTGTGAGCAAAAGTTTCCCTCAGAGTTCAAGCTCATGGAAAAAATGAACCGATAAATAACCTTTTGAGATCGTAAATTCATCAGCCATAAGAACCTTGATCGTGTTTTCATCCATCACCTCCACTGTTCATTTGGCCGATCATTCACTTCCATTTGTGTGTTTACCTCTTTTGAGAAACAGCTGCGAAGAGTGATTTCACCTAGCCATCCTTGTAACACTGCTGTGATTGGAAAATTCCAACCTGTACCTGGAATCTGTAGCTATCCCTATTTATCACTCGTTCCTCAAAAGACGAGTCTTCTTTCAGCTCTTTTCACTGACTCGTAAAATATGAAAAGTTTGCCGAGTTTTGGCCTTCCAGCTCGTTAAATGACCGGAACGCTATCCCTCCTCTAAATTTTAATCTTTTTGGACCTGAGGGATTATTGCATAAAAGGATCGAGCGCTTGTCTTGTTCGGCTCGTTAAAAGTACCGAACAACCATCCCTTCTGTATTGTTTTATACTTTTTTGGACTTAAGGGATTTGCTGACGAAAAAGGAATTATGGAGTTAACTTTCTGTACCTTTTCAGACTCTCTAAAAATGAAAAGGACCGAGTTTTCCTTGTCGTTAGACTCGTTAAAATGATTAAATAGCGACAAACTTGTCTTTAGACGAGAACGAGTTTCCCTATCGCTAGGCTCGTTAAATCATAGCGATGGGCTTGCCCGAAGGGCAGGTTATAGAACAAGCATATGTTATCCTCCTCAAGCTTGACAAAAATAAAGAGGTACTGGTCAGAAATGACTGGGGAAAAATTGGGAGAACATCAAAATTTAATGGTAGCAAGTCACTCTTGAACATGACGCTTTTCCTCCGTATCACATCGGGTTGGGTTGTTTCATTCACCGGTCTCATCACCATGGTCCTCGCCACACCATCCACGTTTGGGGTAATGCTACCGATCCATCGCATCAGTGTCGTTATATGTTCAAGAGGGGTCATTCTGAAAGTGTCAATCGTGTCCCATCCACTGCCATACATTATCCTTCATCCATTCATGATCGCCACCCTGAATCATATGTCACAGTTTGTTTTCACCTCCACTAAAGTCATTAGCTCCGTTCCGTGTCATTGATGTGGGATTCATTAAGGCCCTCCTTTGACGGATCGCTTCTTGTCGACTTCAGCTCATAATCCAAGAAGTTGATCTAGGAACACCCCCCATTAGTACTTTGAAGCTTGCATGCCTCAATGGCAAGTTTCTCACTTCCGGCGATAGGTATACATCAATGACCTTCGACCAGAAGATTTTGCGTGGCGTTCGACGCCAAGTCCTTTATTCACGCCACGTGAATTGTACTGCAGTACCTTGAGGGTCATCGTCATTATTGGTGATTCCTCTCGCGCTTGTTAACGGTTTTCATTATTGACCGGTAATCAAGCGATGTCTTTCCATGTTCGACTTCAGCGCAATTCTCACATGGATCGACTTGTACTTAGAGTGAAGATTGAACGAGTTTGAAGACCCCGGATCTAGTTTCATCCATCCGGGCTGCGATATATATTCAAGAAATATAAAAGCATTTTCCATGTACATCATTGCAGCAGATGATCATCCTACTCAAAGGATGATAATTTCAGCAGAAAATTATCAGTCTATCTTCAGACGATCGTCTGTCATATGTACCAAAATGTATTTATAAAAAGCTGAGCATGGGAATGCCCGCCTCAGCTAGATCATGAGAATAATGATGAATGAAAAATAATGTATTGTATTGTATTGTATTACAGGGCACTCTCCTCAGCACTGGAACGAACTTCGGATCCTCTAGATAAAGCATTTCACCCGATAAACGGCCTCATACTTTAGGGGGCAACTGTTATAGACATTTTTGTGCCTCGCATCATGGAGCATGAAATGTCAATAATCACAGGGATCCTCAGTCCCTAAACATGTTGTTCTTACCCCTAAAAGAACAAGGTCATCAAACAACAACACTTCCAATCAGTTCTCCACCTGAAAACACTTCAAAACAGGCTTATTTTGGATCATGTCAGCTGCTTAACTGAGCTTCTGCGCTTTAATGCAACTGTCCCACTCTGTACCTGCGCTGGAAGTCAAAAGTAATGAAGGCTACCTGCGCTGGGCGAGATTGGCCAAGTGGCATAGTCATCCTGCAAGGTGTCAACTACCCAGGAAGCTTCCAAACTGACACTTGGTTCATCAGATTCGCCTTGTGATGAGTAAGAGGTACTGGATCACCATGTGTAACCAAGGATCTCCAAGTGGACTCAAGAACTGAAGATTAACTGAAGAGGGAGAGGACACTAGTCAGCTCTATGCCAGCCTCAAGCTGACTCATCCTCTCTTCTTCTCTCCTATATATAGAGCTCTTCTATGAGGTCTAAGGAGGCTGGAATTTTGTGTAAAGCAAGGAGGTGCTGTTGGATTACAGTTAGAGCTATTGGGTGATTGTTTTACTAGAGGTGAAGAGGAGAGTTCTTGCTACTGGGGAGGTGCTGCTGGATTGGAGCCATCATTGGTTGTAACCTTCTCAGAACCCTGTTACTTCTATCAATAAAGTTTTGCATGTTCTCCTATATACTTGTATTGCATTGATGTATTGTATTTACATGTATATTTGATTCACTCTAATCCATGCATCAGTTATGAGTACTTGTATCTTGTAGTTTCCTCTCTCGTTTTGTGCAGGGCTTGTGTGTAGCTGGACCGGCAAAGAGAGCAAGGAGCTGGGAACAAGAGACAAAGAGAGAGGATCAAGATCGACTAAGCGAAGGATACCAGGTTGGTTGATCATTTCTTCCCCCTCTCTGTACTTTCATAAAGGAAAACATCAAAGCTTTACTTTCAGTTGTTGCTAAAGACTGTCACCTTTAGAGTAGGGATAGGGTCATCCGCATCGGATACTTTTCCCCACAACAAATAGGTCGACACAACAATTGCCATGGCATATATCCATGGTCGTCCCAGTAGGATGTTGTAATCGAGATTCCCATTGATGACTTCAACATCTATTTCTACTGTTTTCCCTCCTAGTTCAACTTTCAAGTTATTTAGGATACTGTACGCGGTATATGTCCTTCTGTTGAATGCTTTTAATGTTGTCGCAGATCGCGACAAGGTTGGAGATCCTAAAGTTTTCCAGCAACTCATCGACATAATACATGTAGATGCCCCCTCATCAATAATCATTCGGTGAACGGTTTTGTTGAGGGCTTTCACTTGAACAAGGAAAGCTAATTGAGCTGGTAACTGAGGATCGTACCCTTTGTGGTCAAAGGATACAAGATTGGAATCCTTTGGATCAATCCCACCAATGGCTGATAATAAAGCCTGCCTTTGGGATGGGCAATTTTGTAGTACTTCAAGAGTCGACATAGCGGATGGCGATTGGGCCAAATCTTCCACTATGTTATAATGTTGTGCCGCTCTAGCGCGAGGATTAAATGTCGACTTGCGTACTACTCCCTTCGGTGGTTTTATCGTCAATTCAGGGATGGTGGGTGGTACAACTTCTATCGAAGTTGTTGTCGAACTACTTGGTTGATCTTTATCCTTGTTGTTCGACAGCTGCGAATTCCCGTAATCTTTGTTCCTTGTCGAAATCAAAGCATCATTCTGCTGTTTTGAAATCGACAACATTAGCACTTGAGATGGGGAAGCATTTCCACTTTCAACCAGATTCGTTCCTGGGTTTGGAAATGGATCAGTTAACACTGCTGAGGTTTTCGAACTTTTAAAGAATTTCTTAAGCTCAGCTTTGTATGGACAATTCGTTGTCCGACGGTCCTCATCGCATATCATGCATGGAAATTTTAGTTTTCTATTTCCAGGAGGGTTTGAAGAAGAGTTTTCAGGTGATGACTCATCATGTTTCTTCTTCTTCCCTTTGCCTTTCTTCTTGCTTCCTGGTTGTTTGGTTTCTTTGCCCTTATCTGTCGATACGACATTTACTTCTGAAGCAAGAAGTTCGTCTTTTGCATTTTGACCTGAAATCTTACGGGCCTTCTTGGATGTAGCCTTTGTCGATTTTGTGTCTGTCGTGCCAATCACGCCATCGCCGGCATGAGAGTCATTGTTCGATTTAGGAGGAGGAGGAATTGAGAATTCTGGTCTAGGGGCGTCAGGTATTTTTCCATAGAGCGTGCCAGACTGAGTGTAAATTAAGTCCAGATATTGTGCACGAGCGATCACTTGCTCTTCTGTTACGACTCCCCCTTTTGCCACATCTTCCGTGATGGAAGGCAGTAATGACTTGATAAACCATTCAGCCAATACCTGATCAGGAACGCACGTTTTTACCATCCTACGATGACGTTTCCACTCATGTATATGATCAGATATGTGAGTGGCCGTTGTCTGTTTGTAATTGGTAAGTAGTTCTGTTCCCGTTTCATACCTTATTGGTAATTGAAAATGGGTTAAAAAGGTTGTGGCTAAGGTACTGAAGTTGTCGAACGAAGCTCTAGGCAATTCAATGTACCATTTTGCCGTTGGACCCGTTAACGTCCTCTGAAAAAGGCGAAGTCTTATCGAATCATCATTTAGGGTGTTTGATGAACACCATAGATGAAAGGTCATCACGTGATTCGATGGATGTTCACCCGTATTTCCATTAAATTTAGGAATATCTGATGGAAGTTTATGCGGAATTTCTAGCCACCAAAGGGCATAAGCAATTGGATCATTTGTTAACAGGTTTAAATCAGGTAACTCTAAAGTTGCCATGAACGATAACTGTTGATTCAGGTTAGGTGAAGCATACCCAGGATACGATGGAATTGCCTGAGCAGTTGGTCTTTCATACCGACATAATGCATTTGATGCTGGTATGTTTGGTAAGGTTGGTGGACTTGACCATTATAAAATGGTTGATTTTGACCGTTTTGAATGTACGACTGTCCACTGTTCGCAAATATCTGCTGCTCAGCACCTTGGTATACTTGTTGGAATTGTGGTTGTTGGTATTGCACCAGCCATGGTTGTGAAGCCATGTACTGTTGCCCGATACTAACCGTTTGACCAAGGTGAGGGGTAATTGTACCCGTCTGGACCTGTGTCGCTCCACTAGTCGGCGATTGTGGTTGAGTCGCAGGGTCAAGGGGCTGTTGCATTACAACCTGAGAAACCTGAGGTTGACATGCAGCAGGCATCGCTTGAACTTGCGACACCGTCACAATAGCTGGCGTAGTCGGGATGTTCGACATAGGTACGCATTGTTGCATCGAATACACAACTCCTGGTTGTTGAGGTAGTATAGGTACCCAACCACTTGAGGTAATTCCAGTATAACCTGAATGTTGTTGTGAACTCCCGTATGGATATCCTCCCGGAGGGGATAGTGAAAGGGCATATTGCCCCCCATACGGTGGTAATCCAGAACTCAAGGGAATTGTTTGCCCTTGGGGACCGGACTGCCCAAATTGACCTCCAAATGGATCAATTTGTCGAGACTCAACATAAGAGTTTCCAGATATTATTCCGGATGAACAAACAGGAATGAACCAGACTGTCGAAATAGCCCTTGGGTGGGCTCCTTCTAGCGGTTGTGAGCTAGTCGGGACAGATGGTATGCCGACGAACATTGTCGGAGTGACAGGAGGGAGTTCTGCCGTCACTGTGTCAGAAGACACAGTCCTAGATGTTGATGGTTGTTCAGACATTTGTAGTCTATCCAAAAGATTACCTAGCGATTCTACAGGAACTTCTGCTGGTGGTAGACTAACTTCTGATGTCGAAGGATATAGAGTGATCCCTACTCCAAAGTGCGTTGGAGTACTTGTTTGAGGATCTTCTACAATTTATTCTATCGCAATCAGACCAGGTGGAAGGGGAAGACCGTCAGGTCCGTAAAACATTTCTGGTGCCGAAGAAGCAGTGACAGATGTTTGAAGAGTAAGACTCTCTAAACCGGTTATATATGGAACTGGTTCAGTAACACAAGTGTTTATTCTCAAACTAGGATCAGTACCACTGTCCTTCTGTGGCTGTTGAACTTCTTCTGTTGAGGCAGGGATTCCAGAAATGTTTGGAGTAACCGGAGTCTCTGATGTCGTTGGAACACTTGTTCTAACTTTCATAGGAGACTTGGAACCGGTTAAACGAGTTTGCTTTGTCCATACTGGTTTCGCTTCCGGAGGAAAAGAGGGTTGACTTGTAAGCCTCCGCGAACGACAGGGTTTCAATTGACTTTCTTCCATGATTGCAGATTACTCGATCAACTAAAATAAAAGGGAAGGTATGTTTCCAAGTTAAATGAATTTTAGACACTTTTGACACAACTTGTTTTTTCAGTTTTTAAGAGTCGAGAAAAAACAAAAGATGACTCTAGTCTCCTTCGATTTTTAATGAGCCTGAAGTGACAAGTGCTCAGATGGACCTTTTCCGTTAAGGAGTCTAAAAAGGAATGAAAGGGACTGCTCTGGAGGTCTAGGTAAAGGGAATACCAAACCAATCGCCAAAACTGCAGAATACTTTTTACTATACTGCAGTCAATCTTCCCGAATGCTGTGTTCGGTGCATTGCGATCGGTAGGGCGGCCGACACGGCTTCCTATGGATAAAGGTTTTGAGCCTATAGGGGTCTCCCAATATATACTTGACAGTACGTAGGAGCACAAGTCCGTACTGGCACTTATCATCTCAAAGTGGAGGAATCACCCAACCATCAGTGAGGACAACAGTTACCAGGCTTTACAACGCCAGAATATGTCTCTAGCCTAGACCTCTAAATGTTGTGCATTAAGTTCCAAAGCATTGTTAAGTTCATTGAATTTATTTTAAGTTGATCTTTCTTACAAAGTTTGCCTTTTGGGATCACCACGAGATGTATATGTAATTCCTAAAATGAAATCTAAAGATGATAAACAAACTTGTATCTCTTTTCAGCAATGAAAATCCTAGCTACTAAGGGAAAAGAAAGACACAATCTTTTCGCAAAGAGCAAAGAGCACACTGTAAATGCACTTTTCCTCAATCAAGCCAAACAGAGTGCCAATATGCAAATGCACATGCATGTGTTTTGTTTTTCACTTTCTTAATATTGATGCCTAAAAAGAAAGTTGTTGTACAAATCTGAATTTGCTTTCAAGTGACAAAAACAAACAAGATTCTTTTCGAAATCAAAAGGTAGAGATGATTACGACACTTTAAGATTTTGAAATAAATACTCGTTTCGACACTAGAAAGTGACAAATTCAAGCCAAAGGCAAAAGTAAAAACATAATCGACTGTCAACAGTAAATAAACTTTCTCCTATGATCAAAATCGACACTTGCGACAGATCTAAATCAAAGGACGAAAATACGACTATTCTACTTTTGCAATGGAAAATTGTAAATGACGTAACAAACACACAAAAACATCTACAGTTTCTTTTGTACAACTGAGGCGGAATATCAGTAAAGAAAAGGGGTTTGAAACGGTGAGATACTGATCACAGGCAGCAAAAAACAGAGACAAAACTGAAAAATGAAGCAAAGAACCTCAGCTGCACAGGGCTAGGCTTATCAGCGCACCTGTTGCACAGAGAAACTGCATTTCAGCACAGGTAGCCCTCTCGGGAGGTGCGTTGAAATGCAGAACCTCTTCACAGGGCCTGCGCTGGGGCACAAGAGTTCTATCTGGGTTCTGGGTCACGGTTTAAAGTTTAATCTATGGTTTTTGGCCGAGTAAAAGCCATCAGTAATGCACAATCAAAGGGTAGATTTAAAGAAGGTTTAAGAGCTATCACAAAGGGAAATCAGATCATTTGTGTATCAGCTTTTCAAACCATAAACAGATCCAGTGAATGGATTGAAGCAGCAGATGTCTACTTTGCATTTGTTAATGGAAAATGCAGTTCGATTTGCTACTTCTAAGTTTATGAAACAAAGAACAAGAGAAACACAAACAAACTAACTAGACAATCGTCTCCCCAGCGGAGTCGCCATTTTTTTATCGGGATAAGTGTCTATTCAGAACGACTCTATCCCACTAAGGTGTGACAGTTACCTTAGAAACAAACAGAGAAAACTACTTTTGTATTCTTCTTTATGAACTATAAACAAAGAGAAATAGGATGAACCAACATGTGTCTTGCGCTAGTCCTTTGATCCAATCTCTCTCTTCTTTGACTGCTTCTAGCTACCTGCTTCCTTACTTGCCCAACTTCACCAAGTTCCTGTAAGATCACAGAAGAAGAAAACTACACAAAGACATGGATTTATATTCATAAATAGCTTAGGATCATATTTAAGCTAAACATACAAATGTAACAAGCATCAATGATACACAACCATGTAGGAGAAACTCAAATAGTTTTATTGATATAACAAGAAGATCCAGGAGGAGTTACAACCAATGATTCCTGATCCAACATCAAACTCCTAGAAAATAAGCCTCTCTTCACCTCCAACAAAGCATAAATCACTCAATACTCTGATATCTATCTCAAAACCAACAACAATTCTTTGCAATGTATAATATTCCAGCCTCTGGATCTCTTGGATGAGGGATCCATATATAGATGTATGCAAGGAGGATGAGTCAGATCATGAATTGATTAGTGGCTTCTCTCTGTCAGTTCTTGCTTCCACTTGGAGACTGAGAGCCTCTTACTCATCCCTGGTCGAATTCAGTGAGGCAAGTGTCATTGGAGAAGATTCTGGAAGCTTCCATTGTCTCTCCACCTCGAGGAATGACTCTGCCACTTGTCATTTCCTGCTCAACGCACCCTGGTAGTGCATTTAGGTGTGTTGAAATGCACCTAGCTAGTGGACTTAGGTGCTTTGCAACGCACTTGGCTAGTGGAGCAGCTGAAATGATCCTGATTTGACTAGTTCTGAGAAGTTTCTGGTGGAGAACTTCTGGGAGAAGTTGTAATTTGTTGACCTTGTTACTTTAGGAGTTAGAACAACACACTTAGGGACTTAGGAGCCCTTGGTTTATGGACATTTCATGCTTAGAGCTGTAAGGCACAAAAATTTCTATAACACCTATTCAATTTAAGAGGGGATGGAATGGAAAATTATGGTATTGGAGAGTCAGGAATTTTGTCATAGAGTGTGCCAGATTGAGTGTAGATCAAGTCTAAGTATTAGGCACGAGCAATGAATTGCTATTCAGTGACAACCCCTCCTTTTTCCACGTCCTCAGTGATAGATGGAAATAAGGACTTAATAAACCACTTAGCTAAAAGATGATTAGGAACATACATCTTTACCATTCAACAACGACATCACCACTCATGAATATGATTAGATATGTGAGTGGTCATGGTTTGTTTAAAGTTGGTAAGTAGTTATGTTCCCGTTTCATACCTAATGGGTAACTGAAAGTGGGTTAGAAAAGTAGTGGCAAGGGTGCTAAAGTTATCAAATGAAGCTCTAAGCAATTCAATATACCACTTCGCTATCAGACTAGTGAGCATTCTCTGAAAAAGGTGTTCAAAGCCTAATCGAATCATCATTTAGGGTGTTAGATGAACACCACAAATGAAAAGTCATTACGTGATTCGATGGATCTTCACCTGGATTTCCATTGAATTTAGGAATATCGGAGGGAAGTTTATGAGGAATCGTTGGCCACCAAGGGGCGAATGTAATTGGATCATTCGTCAGACGATTCAAATCTGGTAATTCCAGAGTTGCTACAAAAGGCAACTGCTGATTCAAGTTGGGTGAAGCATACCCAGGATAAGATGGAATCGCCTAAGTAGTAGATATTTTCATATCAGCATAATGTATCTAGTGTTGGTAACTTTGATAAGGTTGTTGGGCATAACCAGTATAGTGTGGTTGTTGATAACCGTTTTGAAAATGTGGCTATCCATTACCTAAAAAGCCTTGTTGTTCAGGTCCTCGGTAGGTTTGATATTGACCAAGCCCAAACTGAGGTTGTGTTTGCTAGAATTTTGGTTGTTGGTATTGCACCAGCCATGGTTGTTGGACCATTTGTTTTTTCCCAATACTGGAAGATTGACCAAGATGCGGAGTGATAATACCTGTTTGAGCCTGAGTCGTTCCAGGTAAGGGGGCACTAACCTGAGGTTGCGATTGAGCCATAGAGACAAGAGGCTATTGTATTGAAACTTGAGAGACTTTAGGTTGAGACACAACAGGCAGTCTTTGTACTTGTGACATAGTCACAATAATAAGCGTAGTGGGAATATTCGACACAGGTTGGATTGGTTGCATTGAATATACAACCCTTGGTTGTTGTGGCAGTATTGGTACCCAACCACTGGATGTAATTCTAGCTTGACCTGAATTTTGTTTTAAACTCTCATATGGTTATTCCCCAGGAGGGAACAATGAAAACACATATTGCCCTCCATATGGTGACAGTCCAGTGTTCAAAGGATATATCGGTCTTTGAAGACTGGTTTTCCAAAATTGATACTGGCATGTAGGATCAATTTACTGAGTTTCAACATAAGAAATACTAGATGGGACTCCAGATGAATAAATAAGAGCGGACCATGTTGCTGAAGCAACCTCTAAGTGGACTCCAGCTAGTGATTGATAACTAGTTGGAATAGATGGTATACCAACAAACATTGTACAATGGCAGCAGGAAGTTCTGTCGTAGCTGTATCAGATGACACAGTCCTAGATGTTGATGGTTGCTTAGACATGTTTAGTCTATCCAAAATATTTCCTAGCGATTTCAAAGGAACTTCTGATGAAGGATGATTAAAAGAACCAAACTCAGGAGTATAAGGATACAAATGAATCCCTGCTCCAAAATGTAATGGGGTATTGGATGGAGGATCCTCTACTATCTCCTCTATAGCAACCAGACTAAGTGGAAGAGGTAGACTGTTAGGTCCATAAAATATTTTTGGAGCCGAAGAAGGTATAGCTTCTACAGTGACAGATACCAAAGGGGTGACAGTTTCTAAATTCTAGAACTCAACTTCCAGATGTTCATGTAAGTGATCTTCAGTCTCTAGATTAACTCTAGATGGAGTTGTTTTAGATATAGGAGTGTCTACTATTACACTAGGATCAATTCTAATCTCCTCTTATAACTGCGGAACTTCTTCTCTAAAGGCAGATGTACCAAAAATGATCGGAGTAACTGTTGTCTCTGACGATCTAGAACTCAAAGATGGTTGACTCGCTAGTCTCCGCGAATGACAGGGTTTCGATTGACTTTCTTCCACGATTGTAGATTACTTGATCAACTCAAAATTAAGGGGGAAATAATGTTATTCTGATTTCAATTAATTTTAAAGATGCTTTGACACAAATTTGCTTTTTCAGTTTTTAAGAGTCGAGAAAAAGCTAAAGATCGCTCTAGTCCCCTTCAATTTTAAGTGAGCTTGAAGTGACAAGTGCTCAGATGGACCTTTTCTTTTAAAGAGTCAAAAAGGAATGAAAGTGACTGCTCTGGAAAATCTAGATAAAGGGATTACCAAACCAATCACAAAACTACAAAATAAACCTTGGTGATAAATTAAAGAGAAATTACCAAGGACTTATGTACGAAAGTCAATCTTCCCGAATGTTGTGTTCAGTGCATTGGGATCAATAAGGTGGCAGACTTAGCTTCCTATGGATAAAGGATACAAGTTTGTGCTAGCATTTATTGTATCAAGGAGGAGGAATCACCCAACCTTCGATGAAAACGATAGTTACTAGCTTTTATGACACCAAAACACGTCTCTAGCCTAGACCTCTAGATGTGTTGCGTTAAGTTCCAAAGTATCGTTAAGTTCATTGAAATTTATTTTAAATTTGATCTTGTTTAAAGTTTACCTTTCAATGGTTCATCGTGTGATGATGATTTGAAATACCTAAAATGCAATCTATAATGATAAACAATCTTTGTTTATTTCGATCAATGAAAATCCTAGCTACTAGGGAAAGAAGATTACAATTCTTTCAAACAAAGAGCAAAGAGCACACACTAGTGCATTTTCCTAAATCATTTTTTGCACAAAAACTAAATGCAAATGAAAATGCATGTATTTGTTTTCATTCTCCTTAATGTGAAAAATTCCCAAAAAGGAAAACTAAATGCAGCAAAGATCTAAAATATTTCTTTCAACGCGACATTTTCGACAAATTCTTCTTCAAAAGCGAAAGGAAGACTAAACGACACTTCACAATTTTGAATAAAAAAATGTTTTCGACACTTCGAATATCAACAAATCAAACAAAATACATGACGAAAAGTTCAATCGACTATTTATGGAAGGAATAATCCATGACACCTCTTTTCGACACAAAATGACAGTTACGACACTTTTTGCATCAAAGTGAAAAATTGATTTAAACAACTTTTCGACAAAGGATTGTAAATTATGAACAAATACAAAAGACATTCACTAATCCTAATCAATGAAGGCTGATCTATGTGACGCAAATAGGCTTCAGTAAGGAGGCATTGTTCATAAGCAGCAAAATAACCAAACAAAACTGAAAACAAGGTCAAAACTCTCAATTTCTAGAATGGAAAAAGAGTTCACCCAGTCATCGCACCTGTGCTTCACAGAAATTTAGATGCATTGCACTTACTACACTCAGGAGGTGCTATGCATATTGAGTCACAGTGGGAGACAGTGTGATGGTCCAGGGACCACAACTGAGATGGGTTTTAGCTCAAATGTGCAGCTGTTTTCAATAAGTTAAGGTGGGTTTTGATGAATAGTAAAGAGAAAAGTATTAAGGAATGTCTTGAGAGGTTACTGAGCTACCAAAAGGGCATCTAGAATACTTATAAGTCAAATGTTTAATTCATAAAGTAAAATAAAGATTGACTAAAGTAGCATTCATCTACTATGCAATTGCAGAGCAAGAGCAGTTCGAAGGCTACTTGGCTGACTTCAGGCTCTGTCTATAGTTTATAAAACAAATAAACATCTATTCAGTCCCCAGTGGAGTTACCAATTTGTTTATAGGAAAACTAGTGTCTTTTCGAGTGATTAGCCCTCTAGGTTTGGCAGCTACCCTAGAAACAATAGTTTAAAGCAATTCACAGTTTCTTCTATGTATAACAGATAAGAGAAAGACAATGGAACCAACCTGGAACTTCCTCTTAATCCCTTGCTTAATCTCTCTCCCCTTTGACAGAGCTTGCAACTCCTCCCCATACTTATCCCACTTGGAGAGTACCTATAGAAACACAATAGCAAAGAACCATCAAAGCATCTTGATCTATTATATCATAAGCATTACAAAATCAGATATATAATGAACATACAATAGCATTCACAAATGATAACATTCACAATTGCACAATCATATGGAAGAAAACTTTAAGAACATTATTAAATATAAGGGAGAATTACAACCCAGTTGTCTGATCCAGCATCATCCTCCCAGTATCAAACCCTCTTCACCTCATGAAATAGTAAGATCACACCAACAATACAATGCTCTTTCCTCAATTACAAAGTATTAGGACTTCCTTGCAATTCAAAACATTCCATCCTCTGCATCTCTTAGATGAGGGATCCATTTATAGATGTGTGCAAGGGTGTGAGTCATCTCTGGAGTTTTGATTAGTGTCATTCGACTTGTTACAATTGGTTCCACTTGGAGAGTTCTTGGATCTCTTACTCATCCCTAGGTGAATTCAGAGAGGCAAGTGTCATAAGAGAAGTTTCTAGAAGATCCCATGAGCATCCACTTAGCAAACTGTCTTGGACATTTGTCCATCCTCGCTCATCGCACCCTATAGAAGTCCTAAATAGTATGCATCGCACCCGAGCAGTGTATCAATCAGTATGCATCGCACCTAGTCAGTGTAGTAGTCAATATGTTCAGTTTAGGCCATTTTTGGATGGTTTTTCAAGTGGAACTTTTGGGGAATGATGTAATCAGATGACCATGTTCTTTTAAGGTATGAAAAAACTCTTTTAGGGGTTGACGAGCCCTAGTTTATCGACATATAAGATTGGGGTTGAAGTGCCCAAATATGTCTATAACAATTGTCCATTAGCATTCTTAGATTATTTTATTTGTATTTTTGCAAGTAGAATAGGGTTTACTTTAGTCATTTCCTTTCCTAGAATAACATAGATTTACTTTTTGCAAATCCGATTAGGGTTTCATTCTATCATTTACTTTAGTGCAATGAGATTAGTGTTTATTTTCTGTCATTTACTTTTCTACAATAGAATACAATTTATTTCAATTGTTTCCTTTCATGAAATTTAGAATCCATATCTTTATAATTCATTTAATTTTTCAAAAAAATCTCGTGTAGCATAGTGGTCTATGTGCATCTTGACTTCTCTCCATTGCATGAGATCAACCTAAGTAGAATATATTTCCTACTATAAATTTAGTACTAATACCTCTTAAGTATGTACTGACCCTGAGTTGATAATTAAATTTGACATGCTCAGGAGTTCCAACATTCTTGTTGTAATATTGAGGCCCATCTCTTTTTGGCGTCTTTTTCAGGGAGTTGTCAAAGTAGGTATTGTTTTCTGCTTTAAGTTGGTGCATTCTTATTTCATTTCCTAAAAATTACAAAAAAAAGTTCATTAGTATTTTTTTCTATAAAACACATAAAAATACTAAAAGAAGGTCATTTATTTCATTCTTGATAGACCTAGGGATAAATCAACAAATTGTTTTCCTAAAACCCCTACTTCTACAAACAGTGATCCTTCACTCTTTGGTGACTATGGGCCTCCTACTATATCTATAGAGGATTTAGAGGCCTTCTTGGGTGAGAAACCATATATTTTTGAGGATATTATAGGAGGATAAGAACCTTCATCATATACTTAAAATATGGCTAAAGATAGGAATTCTGAAGTCTTTCCTATCACGAAGACAAATGGGGAAGCTAAAATGAATAATATTAGCCCCATTTATTTTCCACACTTGCATGAAATGGCTTCTAAGTACCCTAACACCTTCATGCTTGAAATTGTTGTGGTATGTAGGACATATGATTATACCACGAATGATTAGAAACTCATTTTTTTTTCCTTCTACCCTCAAGGATGCAACCGTGCATTGGTTCATGAAATTAGAAGGAGATACAATTACTACATGGGCCCATATGTAGAAAATATTCAACACAGATTACAATGACTGATGTAGATCTAGGGACACAAAAGAGGAATTTTTTAAATTGACCCAAGGGCCACGTGAATCACTAGAAGAATTTGAAGAGATATTTCTATTGAGTGATAGGAGGGCCAATTTCACCCTTCGTCCATTATCAATGAAGCTATTTTTATTCCAGGGGGTCATAGAAGAGTTTATGGAGACCCTCAATATGTTTCCCAATGGAGATATTTATTAACTAAATTATGAAGACATTAAAGAAATGATCAAAAACCACTCTAGAGATGAAATAAAGAGAGGTATATCTAGCCATGGATTGGAAATTCCTCCATCCTCTATGTCATCCATTAAGAATTAAATAGGAGATACGTTGGAGGATTTAAAAAGTGAAATATTACATTATTTTTCCCTCTAGATGGACAGATTGTAAATTAATAAAAAATAAGAGGAAGAAAGGGCATTATCCATATGTTTCCCTAGATGCACCAAGAGGCATCCTAGAAATGGTTTCCCATTAAATGTTATAGAAATATGATTTGTATGTGAAGAGAACCATTCAACTAACAAGTTTCCATCTCTTAGAAGCATGGAGGCCATAAGGCCCTAGACCATATCGACTATCTATGCATTATCCCTATTCTTTCAATGCGAGTCACAATGCACCTTTTCAGTCTTGGTATCCACCTAACAATGCACCATGGCCCATGCCTACTCCTTGGCCCTATCCTCCTAAAAATGTCATTCCTCAAAATTCCATACGAGCACTGCCCTCCTCAATGGGGTAATACATCACAAGGATGGAGGCTTTAGGCCATCCAACCACCTACTGTAGTGCCTCCTCCTCAACCATAGTTACCCTAAAAAAATCCCCTTAAGCAACCAAAAATTTATGGTCAACGAAGTAGATACCCCAACAATAAGCAAGCCCAAAAATTGTATAATGGAGAGACATCTTACCCTATCTATGATGTAGAAGAAGCTGAATTTTTGGGAGAATTGAAAAATTTGTGCTGAAATTTCACCCTGATGGGCCATAACTTTTTTCCATATATAACAAATTCATTATAGAATAATTTCTTAAGAGGATAGGAATGAAGAGGAAATATGCCCCCACTATCAATGTCATTGGGTAGTTGACTGATCTAATGCTTGGGAAGGTCATCATCCTAAATTATTTGGATCGTGGCAACTTGGTAGTGGATGTATACATCAACAACATTATAGTTGCTAATAACCTCTTTGACTTGGGGTTTGTACTAAATGTGATGATAAAGGAGACAATTTATCAATATTAGCATAAAAGAGGCCTTAAGGAAAACCACCAAAGTGTTGCAACTTGCAGACAGATCAATAGTAGCACCCAAGGGTGTCATTGAAGATGTCATGGCTTCTATCGAGTCTTGGGAGTACCCCACTAATTTACTTGTTCTCTAGCCCAAAACAAAGTTGAATGGATACCCTCTTAGCCTAATATACGTTGCTTAGATACTACTAATGCATATATTAAATTTAGGGTTGGAAACATCATAATTACGAATGGGAAGCTAAGAAAACAACATGTACTATAACCCCTTTCTCAACCCCTTGTTGAGCATGGCTTTCCTATGTGGGTAGATACTTTCCAAAAATCCTTCTATAAGTTACAATTTTTTTTTTAAAGATGCATATAAATGAATCCCTCTCTAAGCCCTCTCTAATTCATACCTTATGGAGATGATTTCCAAAAGTCCCTCTCTAAGCTACGAATTTTTTTGAAAAGATGCATAGAAATGAATCTCTCTTTAAACCCGAAAAAGTGCCAATTTTTTATGAAAGCGGGAATTGTTCTAGGCCACTTTCTCCTTAAGGAAGGAATTTTGGCTAATTAAATTGCAATTATTAGAAAGTTTCATATCCCACAAAAAGAAAATGATGTTAAGAGATTTTTGTGACTAGCTGGATACTATACTTTGATTTCTATTGGATAGACCATTGTCAAAAGGAATTTGAAGATCTCAAATAAAAATCAACAGTTGAACTAGTTCTCACAGTCCAAAATTGGGCCCTGCCCTTCCACATTCACACAGATGCATTAGAAAAAGTACTAGAGGAAACTTTGGGGTAACTAGAAGGTAAATTCCCTTATGCCATCCATTTCATTAGTAGAAATTTGTCTAAGGCTTAACTCAATTACATAATCACCAAAAAATAGCTTTTGTTGTGCATTCTTTGAATAAATTCAGAAATTACTTACGAGGTATCAAGCTTTTATGCACATTGATCATGCAGCTTGATGGGTCCCATCAATGGGTATCTTTTGGATTTCATTGTGCTATCCTCCAGTCCTTAAAACTCTCATTTTATAACGTTAATCCACATCTTTGGTGATAATATGCTTTGTAGGAATACTAAAAGGTATTTTTCAGATTTTAAGGCCTAATGTGATTAACATGCAGGTCAAAGAATTTTGGTAGGTATTTACCATCACGGAAAATTTTAGGGGCTTATATTTGTAGATAGACTAAGTTTCAATGATTTTTACAAAAAAAAGGATTTTCCAATTTCCATTTTTTATAAAAATGATTTGCCCAAGTTTTGACAATATATTTTTTTTTACCTTAAAAATTGCCAACATTATATACAAAGTATATACAAAACCATTATAAATTTGATTAATTTTACAAATACATCAATAAACATTTTATAGTTTGCATATTAGGGACTAGTGAGATTCACCAATGTTTTTAAACTTCAAGATAATTTTCCATCCATAAAATTTTCCTTTTTTACCATGTAGGGGCTTGATGGAGACACCTAGAGAGAATTTAGGGAGGTTGAACTTAACTCCCTAAGACAACTTGATATCACAAAATCATTTCCAACAACTTGAATTCACTAGCAGACGAGGAAATCGAAGTGAATGACAAGGACAAAGGGAACCAAATCCACAAATATAGAGATTTCTGAGGGGGACATTTCTCTTTCCAGTGAAGTTTACCTTTAAACATTTTTGTATAAGTAACCTAATGAAAGTCTCATTAGGATTCAATTTTTTGTTGTAGTTAGGAGTACCTACTCAGAGCCTAGTCCTTAACATTGTTAATCTTAACTTTCATTTGATGTATGAAACTATTATTTTCTGTTAATGATAAGTTTACCATTGGTTTGCATCTAAGTTATTTTTTGAGGGCTAAGACCCTTAGGTTTGGGCCCAACCGACAGGGTTTAGTCACTCTCTTGTATTTCTATATTTTCCTTGTTTGAAAGCTTTACAAACCTTATTTTGATGCTATAGATCATAAAAGCTTGTAATTGTAGGCTTTCTTATCAACTCTCTTGTGGAAAGAGTGATTGGAATGATATACAATAAAAACTTAGAAATATCTGTTTATGATTGCTTGGAAATGGATATATGTTATTTTTTCTTCTTATTCTATATAATTTGAAATTTAGTGCTATTATCTTGAGTGATTGGAGTAGTGTTGTGGGATAGAATATATCTTAATCAAATTCAACTCATCTTTTCCATAATAATTTGTCTCACTGCATTATTGATCAGTTGATGCATTTATCTAGCTAGTTATAGGGACTATCTTGATCTACAGGGTGGGCACACCATTCCACATTCACTTGGGCCTTTCCATCATCCTCTTATGTACCTCACCATGCTTCCAAATTTTTTCTCTGAATGCACTCTATTAAGGAAAATGAAGGACATTATGGGCATCAACTTTAGTGCAAGATAGACATCTAATGTGTACTAGGTTTAGCTAATGGGATCCCACACCCTTAATTCATCACATTATATCGTAATCCACCCATATTCAACTCCAATACACCACTTACATCCATAAATATCTCTTAGACCCCATCATGTAGCAAAACATGGCCATTTGTAACAATATAGGCCCTCTTGTAGCACCTCCTCTAGTCGCCTTGCAGCTTTGATTTCTTTAAATAGTTTTGCTCCAAACTTGGACTCTGGACTAGTTAAGTCTAATAATAACCGCCACACTATGATTTTATGGTTAGGGAAGACCATAAGACAACTCCAAACTCATCCTTCCATCACTGCAACCATTAAATAAAAAAACATAGTTAGATTTATCATTTTTTCTTCATAGGCATGTTAAAGATGTGATTTCTCAATTTCAGCAAGTGTGAGTAGATAAATGATGCATGAAAGGTAGGTTATTGATTTGAATCAGTTGTGAAAGTAGAGTAGCATGAGTTATTTATGAAAATAGATTAGTTTTTTCCTTAAGAAATTTCAATTAGCATTTTACATTTGATGAATGGTAATAAGAGCAGTATGATTTATTTATGCCACTAAATTAGCCTATTTTCCCTTATGCAATTTCAATTAGAATTTACATTTGATCATTGAAATTTTCACCGTGGTAGTAGGATCATGTTCATTTATGCTATCATAATAGGTTTTCACTACAATTAGTTGGAGGAATGGTCTCTGAATACCATGATCTGATTTCATGAATAGGAGTGACATGAGTAGAACCTAACCTATTATGCATTTAATACGAAACTTGGGTTGATAATTAAATTTGAGAAGCACTTAGGAGTTGCAACATCCTTGGTGCAATATCGAGGTTCGTCAATTGTTTTCGTCCTTGTTGGGGAGGTGTCTATGTAGGTGTTGTTTTTGGTTAAGAATTTCTTATTCTTTTGAGTTTTGGATCAATATTATGGCTTTGAACAAAAAGTGAAAAATTATAAAATAAAACTTGCTCTTTCATTCCTTGTAGGAGTAAGAATAACCAAGGGAAGTTCTTGCCAAAAACCCCCACCTCCTCAAACAATCAACCTTCATTCTTCTTTGGTGACAGTGAAATTCCCTCTCTGACTACATGGGAGATGGAAAATCCTTTAGGAAAGCCACTTGAAAGTTTTGAAGAACCTATAAGATAATATTTAATCATTTTTCTTGTTGTGTTGAATTCTATTTAGGCCTAGACCTTAGAGACTCAAAGAGTCTCAAACCTGAAGAGAAATTTTTTCCAAAAGTGAGCTTATAAACAACTAATTTTTGGCATATATACTTCCATAGTGATATTAAACATATTTTTGTTGAAATCTTCTAATATTTTGTGTATTCTCTTTGGTGTGCCCCACTTTTTAGGTGAAAGCTTCAACGATACTCTTGTTCGTGAACATGGATGAAGTGTTCAATATAAACCTTAGGCACATCAAACAAAGTACCATAACTTTTCAATAACACCAAATAGATTTATTTATTTATTCCTATTTATTATTTCTATATAATAATAATTATATTTAAACTAACTTTTAAATATTTTTTTTGTTATTTCAAAAAATGTAAAACACTCTTTTTAATAATTAAAAAAACCAAATATTTAAATAATACAACATTATTCATAATTATAAATATAAATCAGTCAGATTTTTATCTTGAAAAAAATGTAGATATCTTTATAGTTTTTGGTTGACATTTTTTGAAATAATTCTTCATCAAACTGTGATGTGCAATGTTAATCAAATATCATAAATGTTTTCATTTCTTCATATGATATTTTGATTAAAAAATTTGTTGATTCTTTCCATAAATATCAATCATCAACTAAAACAACCACATGCTCATGTACAATGTTCAATACTGTTTTCCATCGTTTTAACTAATAAAATTTATGATCATATCTAAACCACATTCTGATCACATCTTGATGAAAATTGAACCTTGCACGATAGTGAAAATCTCCATGTTTTAGATATCCCCGACCAGAGGAGTGAGCTAGGGTTCGGAGTAGGAAGAAACATGAGGAGTGAGCTGAGAACCATGGAGGTGCCACGAGGAGGGAGTTCCACTCCCTCCTACAACAACGTTGTTTCAAATAAAAGTAGAGAAATGAGTTTGAACGGATTCAGGAGACCCTGGGAGAAAGTAAAAAAATATAGACTCAACAGAATCGGAAAGCAGCAAAGATGATGTTCAGGAAGAAACTCACAGGAGGGTCAGAAGGGAGAAGATTCTAAAGGAAAACAATGAGAAAAAAGAAGGGTACAACTCTATAGAGGGATCTTGTAAGCCCAATACTGCCACCAAACCTAGGGCGGTTCTAAAAGATCCTACACTACAAGAGCACAAAGATCACATGACGACTTATGCTATTATCTGTAAGTTTACAGGATTATGGCCCATAGAGAAGAATATGTATACTTGGATTAGAAACGACTGGAAACCAAAGGGAGATATATAACTTTTCATCTGGGGTACAAGGGCTTCTTCACAGTGGTTTTCAACAGCCTAGAGGATATAGACAAAGTTTTTAAAGGAGGATGTTATTTCTATGCTGCTGCAGGACTCTATATGCGACCTTGGGTAATGAACTTTGTCCCGGAGTGGGAGACATTCATTTCAGTCGTAGTATGGATAAGATTTTACTCCCTACCTCTAGATTATAAGCTACCTAAATCCCTGAAAGCTATAGAAAATAAATTAGGACATTTTCTAAAAATTTCAGAGGCAACTCTGAGAGGGAAATATACTTCCTTCGCATGAATATGTGTGGAAATGGATTTATCAGGGGCTCTTCCAGATGAAGTGGTCTTAGAAGTGTATGATGAGGAATGGTTATAGGTGATGGACTATGAATATGTCGCTTTTAGATGCCGGAAATGTCATGAACACGAACACCTTTTCAGAGATTGCCCACAAAACAAGTGGGAGGAGAATCCGAGGACCAACATACACAAAGATCCCGTAGGATACACCAAGATAGGAGGCAGAGGGAAAGGTAGAGGAAGAAGGTATCGGAAAAAACAGAGTGATAATAAAGTAGCAAGTCACAATATTTTTTAAATTTTAGAAGAATAAGGGTGGAAGAGTGAAAAAGATGTTACTCTGGACAATCATCCTAAATAGATAGAAAAGTAAGACATCATGGAAATAATACAAGATAACAACAAACTATGAGAAGGCATACCAAACAACATGGAACAAAGAAGGGATCAAGAGATGACCCCTAGTGAAGTTGGGACTGAGGACCAATAGCTATATGAGATACTTGAGAGGGAGAATCTTGATCTAGAGAAATTCTTAAACTAGGGAACCAACAAAGGGATAGACTCCCTACCACAAGAGGAGTTTGACATAGTACAATAGCTTTTCCTTTGTCGATCTCAGATAAAAACCTTAGGAAACAAAAGAAGCCATGAAAGCCATGACCAGGGAGGGGTCAAATCAATGGAGGAAATATCAAGACACTCGGCTAGGAACCCAGGAACGAAAAGAGGCAAAAAGAGTAAAAATGAACTGCTAATAGAGTGTGGAAAGTGCATGATCAACTCATGTAAGATGAAAGATCTTACTAGTTACTCATTCAAAAACCCATCATCATTAATCTCACAACTTGGAATATCAGGGGTCTAGGAAGTAAAAGAAAGGAGAGGAATCTCAGCAATAGAGTAAAATAAGAAAACCCAAATATGGTGTTCATACATGAAACAAAATGTTCAATAGATAAAGTTTGAAAGACACATAGCAAATCGCTCAGTAAGTATGAATACCTAGAAGTAAAAGAAATAATATAGCGGGAGGGATTCTCACTCTCTAGAATCCCCAGAAATTTGACATTTTGGATGCGGAAGCATCTAGGAACTATATTTCAATGGTTATCCAACCTTTAGGTGACAAGGATATTTATATGGTTACTAATGTCTATGGTCCTCAAAATCCTAACGATAAACTCAAGCTTCTCACCTCACTGGAGGAGCTTATATAGAGACACCCAACAATACCTTGGATTCTGGGTGGAGATTTCAACATGATCAAATATATTATAGAAAAAAAGGAGGCACTAGACTAATAGGTAAGGATTCTATTGTCGTTCAGAACTTCCTCATCAATTTGAAGCTAGTGGACTTAGAAACCACAATTTGGATCTTCACCTAGAACAATAAGAGGGGAGGAGCATCACATGTTGCTTCAAAACTAGATATCTTCGTAATCTCGGAGAACCTCCTTCTCTCGAGACCTAACTTGAATGATTTTATCCTATCTTTTGGAGGGTTGTAAAACTGGCCAATTAAGCTATAAGCTTCTTTTATTAGCACTCCAAGGAAAAGACCCTTTAGGTTTGAAAATGTTTAGCTTACTCACCCTAATTTCATAGCCAACATTGATAAGTGGTGGAAGGAATATTTATCGGTTCACGGCACAAAAATGTTCATGCTACAAAAGAGACTCAAGCACATCAAGAATAAACTCAAATATTAGAACTAAAGTGAGTTTGGAAATATTTTTTAAGCCAAAAGAGAGGTGGAACAAAAGCTCAGAATATTAGCCAAACTCTTACCAAGGAAGGCTTCACTAAGGATAGGAAATTGCAAGTAGACTCGCTACAACAGGAATGGGACACCAGATGTCAGCAAGAGGAAATCTTCTCGAAGTAGAAATCGAGAGTACAATGGCTCAAAGAATGAGAAAGAAAGACAAGGTTTTTTCAAAAATCTACCATGGAACACCGGGCCCATAATCAGACCACAAAGCTCATATATCCGCTAGGAAGAGAGCTCAAAAAACACAAAGATATGGAGTCCTTTCTCGTACAACATTTTCAAAATATAGCAGAGGAGCCCATCTCAAATAGATCGCTAGCTATCAAAAATTTACAAAGTATATTCCAAAACTAGTGTCCAAGGAAGACAATTTCAATCTCAATAG
The DNA here is from genome assembly GCA_031772625.1 of Pinus tabuliformis. Taxonomy (NCBI): domain Eukaryota; kingdom Viridiplantae; phylum Streptophyta; class Pinopsida; order Pinales; family Pinaceae; genus Pinus; species Pinus tabuliformis. Next base: position 1,319,986,392 of record CM062805.1, on the reverse strand, counting down.
ACTAGTATTAGAAGAAGAGGTAAAAGAAGTAATAAATGAGATGCATAATGGGAAAGCACCTTGACCAGATGGTTTTAATGTAGACCTCTTCAAAGCATGCTGGGAAATAGTCAAAAAGGATATTCTGGAAGTGATGGAGGACTCAAGGATTTCAGAAACAATCCTAAAAGTGCTAAATACATCTTTCATTGCCCTCATTCCTAAACAGGATAAGGTAATGACTCCACATCAGTTCAAGCCCATAGCCCTTTGTAATGTGATGTGCAAAATCATCTCCAATGTTATTGCAAACATACTAAAGCCCCTCCTACCAACACTCGTTTCAGAGGAGCAAACTGGTTATGTGGAAGGAAGGAAAATTCTTAACAACATAATTCAAGCACAAGAAATAGTTCACTCTCTCAAGAATAATAAGCAAGCAGGGATGATCATTCAATTGGACCTAGCGAAAGCTTATGACAAACTAAGCTGGCTATATATCAAAGAAGTTCTAATTGCTTATGGCTTTGACTAGAATTGGATAAGATGGGTTATGGCTTTGGTTACTTTAGCCAACTTTTCCATCGTCCTCAACGGCTCTCCCTCGAAATCCTTTCGGTCCTCGAGAGGCCTTAGGAAGGGAGATCTACTTTCACCATTTCTTTTTATTCTCATAATGGAAGGATGCAAAGAAATCACTTCTGCCAAAAGGGAGGGCACAATCCAGGGTCTCAAGATTACCTAGGAAGGGAACACGTTAACTCATCAGCAATTCGTTGATGACACTATGTTATAGGGCATACCAACGGTCAAAGAAGCCAAAGGCTACAATCAAATCCTATAGGATTTTTCTTTAACATTTGGTACAAAGGTAAGTCTCTCAAAATCTAAAGTGTTTTTTTTCAATACAAATATTGCAATTCAGAGAAACCTCTCCAAAATTCTCGAATTTCAGAGAGACCAACTCCCCTCCAAATATATGGGAATACCTCTCACTAACAAACCTCACAACAAGGAGGTTTGGGAAAATTTGATCAATAAACTAAAGGACAAAATATACAAGTGGACAAGTAGATCTTTAAACTTTGTTGGTAGGCTCATTCTCACAACGGCGGTCCAGCAATCTCTCCCAATTTATCTATTTTCGGCTCTTCCTATCCCTCGTGGAGTTTCCCAGCAAATCAGGAACATGAAAAGAGACTTTCTATGGGGAAAAGGTGAGGAAAAGAAGAAATGGGCGCTGGTATCTTGGGACAAAATTTGCATGCCCAAACCTCAGGAGTCTTGGTATCCATGACCCGAAAACTCTTTAAAAAGTTTTGGGGGCCAAACTTTAGTGGAGATGGCTAAAGGAATCTAGCAACCTAGGGGCCAAGCTATGGAAGGAGAAATATGCAAAAGACTAGAGAGAGGGGGACTTAATCAAAATTATAGGGCACATCAAGGGTTCCCACATCTGGAATAATGCTTGGGAGAATAGAGCTTTAGTTCAAAATCATAGCTTCTGGGAGATTGGGAATGGAAACCTTGCCTAGTTTTGGGAGGATAACTGGTAGGAGGAATCCAACTTAAGTAAAGAAGGACTAGACATTCTCAAAGAGGAAACTATCAACAAAGGAATAAAAAAGGCTAGCAACGTTTGGGACAAAACTAAAAACAATGGCAAGTGGAGAACTTGGAATGTACCAATTAATAGTGAAGAATCTCCTTTGAAGACCGAGGCAGAAACTCTGGCCAAAATCCTGGAAAAAAGGAAAATTTTGATCTCATCATCCTCAGATCAACTTAGATGGGGAAGAAGCAACGAGGGAAATTTTAACCTCAAATACACCAAAGATGTGGTCACTGGATACAATTTTTCAAGCCCGAATAACACTTGGAAGGACCTATGGAAGCACCCTCAGTGGATGAAAATCAATCTGTTTATGTGGATGGTTCATCACAAAAAGATTTTGACTTGGGAAAATCTTAGAAAGAAAGGTTTTGTAGGACCTTACAGATGCCAGTTATGTGGTATCCGAGAAGAAATGAGGGATCACCTTCTCAGCCTCTGCACTTTCACCTCTACCCTATGGAATTGTGCAACCTGTATCTTTAGACAAACTGACAGAGATGAAAATGATATCTCCAAAACCTTCAAGAGTTGGAGAAAAAACTTTTAGAGAATGAGACTGTAAACTTAGCCTGGAACCTGATCCTAGGCTTCCTTATTTGGAACGTCTGGAAAGAATGCAATAACAGAATTTTCAAGGACAAATCTAGCCCATGCCAAATCATGATAAATCAGCTCCTCAGGTAGCCCAAAGAGACTATTAATACTTTTCAGAAGCACCCCACTGAGAATCAGCCTTCTCATCAAGACACTTGAATTCTTCTTCTTATGGGCCTACAAAAGATGGTCCCTCAGGGCTCAATCTAGATTCCATCTCGTGCTACTATGAGGTAGGACTTTTGGCATCCTCCCCCCCTCGGAACCTAAAATTAAATACAAATGGAGCCTCTAAAGATAACCTAGGGGAAGCAGGGTATGGATGTGCCATCAGAGATGAGAAGGGGAATTTAATAGTCACCTTCCATAGCTACTTAGGGAATGCTACCAACAACATGGCGAAACTAATGGCCATAGAACAGGGCTTAGAGATTCTAAGAAATCTCAACTTGAAGAACTCCATAATAGAAGCTCATTTTGAATTAACAATCTATTCTATAAAAAGAATAGCTAATGGCTCAGACCCTGAGAAAATATCGCACCAGTGGATACTTTTGTAGGTTTATCGATGCATTCAATCACATCTGAGAATCCTAAGAGCCCTAAGTTTTTATCATGTGCACAAAAATTCCAACAGAGTAGCGGAACAGCTTGCAAATGAAGAGGTGCTCTATAACAACGAATATAGTTTTTACAAATGGGAAATGATGCCTGCAGGGAATTTGAGAGAAGAATGCCACAGTCTGGCTCGTGCTGACAATGAGCTTTTTCTCAAGTTGGGTAGGGAAGAGGATGGCAGATGAGGGTTCATCTAGCCTCTACTCCCGAACGTGATGTTTTGAAGGCTCTCTTTTAGATGGCAGGCGGTGAAGTACATGTGGTCTTCATTCACAAAGGAATTAGACGCAAAGCGGTTTTGTGGTTTATCACGTGCATCTGAGCCCTAAAGTGGTTTTACAAGATTTCCCTCTGATGCCATTCATATATCAACACGTGGCAGCAGACGAAGAGAGAATATCGCCCATATCAAGCGGGTTATCCTCATGCTTCTTCTCTGTGTGATATTCTCCTCAACCATTAGATTAGGGGAGGGAATATCAACGACTCTAGTACGTCAAGATAGTTCGAGGAGTTATCCTTCGTGCTTTTTGAGTTTTATGTGTTGGCTCCTAAATGGCAGATCTCTTAGTTTCACAGGTTTTAACCCCCACGGTGAACCCAATTTATTCTATGCTTTGAGTCTACTCTCCTTTTGTGTATGAGAGTTTGTTGTTTAGTGGGTTGTTTTTTTATAAGGATTGCAGCCCGTTATTAAGGGTTTGGCGGTCCCTGGATGGGCCTGTTGACTATATTCGATACTTGTAACATAGCTTTGTAAATTTTTTAAACCTTTGAATGAGAAACGAAAAACACTCTTGCTTTAGCACAAAAAAGGAAAACCTCCATATTTTCCAACATTGTATCCAACCTATTCAAGCTTTAAAAATAAAAAAAAATAGATATGTTTGATCAAGTTATGTTTGCATGGGTCATGGGATCATTAATATAATCTCCTTAAGTACAAATGTATGTTTGACCACTATCTCAAAGTGTTTACGTGGTTTTGATAGTATACAACTAATGCAGGAGCATGTGACTCAGAGGGAAAAAGTATTCCAACATATTCCAAAAATCCAAAAAAATCTACAGGCAAGGGAGTGGGGTCCTTTAGCCTGCAATTTCCATGTTTTTTTAGTTCAAGATAGGATAAAATTAAGAATAAAAAATGCTAATTATATTATAGATGGATAAGCTATGATAAAGCTTTATGCTTTAAATCATTCAATGTAAGGCATGATTTTGTAATAGATAAGGTCTGAGAAGACCTATCCATTAATATAAATAAAGAGGCAACGAGACTCGCAACAGAGAGGATCGGGTGTCGGAAGCATTATTCTTGAAACTTTTCTCTCTGTGTCTAATTTAATAGCTTTCTGTTAATTGAGGTCTCATATGCATGTATGAATTAACTTGTTTTACTGTGTATCGAAGGTGGATGGATTTGCCTTATATTTTCCCGCATGATGTTTGATTAAGCCTTTATGGCCTGTCCCTTTCATTGTTGCGTCCGTAGGCTCTTTAAATTCATTTTATAAAGCCCAAAGGACAATTCTGGTTACATAGAGGACGCGTGATATTTTACATAAGCGGAACACTGTTCCGGACGTGAAGCATTATTAATATTGGTTCTTACCCTTATCGGGTCTGAACCCAATATCACATCAGAGAGGGCCTTTAGAACTATGGAATGTGTGAGCTCCGATATCCTAGAGCCAAAGTATTATAAAGCGCAGCATAAAATGGCGTCGGGTCCGAGAGGGGCCTTTAGCATTGCGAAGTGAGAGCTCCAACTTTTGGAGCTGAAACATTATAAAGCAGAGTATAAGAGGCATTGGGTCCGTAGACCCATTGCATTACAAACCCACCGATAACAAGCCCGCCGATATTCCGGACCCAAAACCATTATAGGAGGAACTGTGAAAGGCGTCGGGTTCGTGGGTGTTCGCATCACATATTGGAGGCTTTGGTACCATAGAGTCCGCTGATAGCGATTGCTGATATAGGATCAGGGAAAAGGGAAAGGGATATCATAAGGCCACCAATAGTGTTCTAAAGTAATTCTTTAGAATTACTGCTCCGATCAGCATAAATCTGCCGATAGTGTATTATTCCTCTTTAAAACGTCGATAGTGTTATAAAGTAATTCTTTTAGAATTACTACCCGATAGGAGTAAAGCCCCTGTTTCTATCAATTAGTAAGGTTTATAGGGTTCAGAGGAAAAATCGATGAAGCTATAAGTTTAATGACTGATACGCATATAGAAGGAGAAAGGGAAGTTGACCCTCACATAGAAGAAATTGCTGCGAGATTGGGAAGGTTATCCCTAACACCTGCACACACGTCGTCATTAGTGGTATCAGAGCCATCAACTGACATTGAATTGAATCTCAGGAGCACGAGAAGGATGGATTTTAGATTTGGAAGAGGACAAGGATGTGGTGGAAGAGGACGGCCTCTTGCAAATGTTGAATTAATGGAAACAGTGCAACTCCTGCAAGCTAGATTGGATGCATTAACTTCAGATCGAAACATAGATGATGGAGATGTTAGCGAACCCGAGGTTGAAGCTACAGAGGAGGAAGCTGTAGAGGTTACTCTTGAGATGAAATTCTTTCAGTCAGTGTTGAGATCCATAGCGAGGCCAAATACCAAGGTACCGATATACCAAGGAGGACTGAATCTAGAAGAATTGATAGACTGGATTAATGGCATGGAGAAATTCTTCGATTATGAAGAAACGAAAGATGAGAAGAAAGTGTTGTTGTCACCAAGTTAAAAGGCCATGCAACACTTTGGTGGTATGGTGTGCAGGCAGAAAGGAAGAGACTTGGCAAGCAACCAATCAAGAATTGGAGCAGGATGGTAACAAATTTAAGAGGTAAGTTTTTGCCAAGTAATTATCAGCAAACATTGTTTAGACAAATGCAAAATCTCAGACATAGATCTTTGACTGTAAAAGAATACATAGAAGAGTTCTATACGGTGAGCATAAGAGCTCGAGAAGCCCAAGATACAGATGAGAAGGTGGCTAGATATATGAATGGCCTCAGGATGGACATTCAATATGAGATAAGTCTACTGTCTCCAAAAACAGTAGAGGAAGCTTATCAGATAGCACTGAAAGCTGAAGAAAAACTCATGAGGAAGCATGTGCCAGAGGGAGAGGGACTTTTAGAGGAAAAGGAGGTCGAGGTAGTAGAGGAAGATCTACAACACCTAAAGATGGAGCTAGCAGTAGCTCAACCCAGCATGCACCTACAGGAGGTGATGCAAGAGGAAGAGGGAGTTTTTCTAGAGGAAGAGGAGGCAGAGGAAGAGGCAGAGAAATAAGATGTTACAGATGTAACAAGCTGGGACACAGAGCTTTTGAGTGCCCAGAGAATGTAGAAATAAAACAGAGGAATGCAATTGTTGCTCCAGTTGAGGGAGAAGCACCGGTGGCAGTAGTAGCAGAAGAAGAAAATACACCAGAAAGAGGATAATCTTTGGTAGTTAACAAAGTTCTACTTAAGCCAGCAAAGGAGATAGCTGAACCGCCACAAAGGAAGACTTTATTCAGGACAGTATTAAAGTTCAAGGGAAATGTTGCCAAATGATCATTGATAGGGGCAGCACTGATAATTTGGTCTCTACAGAAGTAGTGGAGAAATTGAAGCTGAAGACAATGAATCATCCAACACCTTACAAAGTGTCCTGGTTGAAAAAGGGACATCAACTGTTAGTAAATGAATAGTGTGAAGTGGAATTTCAAGTGGGCAAGTATAAAGATAAAATTGTTTGTGATGTGATGCCCATGGATGCATGTCACATATTGCTTGGAAGACCTTGGGAGTATGACAGAGGAGCCATACATGATGGGAAAAGAAACACCTACAAGTTTGGAAAGGATGGTGTCAATCATACGTTGCTGCCTCTGCAAGAAGAAGATGTACCGGGATAGAAGACTGATCCAAAAACTCTGTTACTTGGAGGAAAGGAATACCTAAAGCAAATTGAAGAAAATGAGGTAAATTTTGCTGTAATTTGCAAGCCCAAGGTAATAATGACTTCTACTAAAGTTTCTGATTTACCCATTGAAATTCAAGAAATGCTGGAGAAATATTGTGATATTATTGTTGATGATTTGCCTAATGAATTACCACCCATTCGAAGTATCAGACATCATATAGATTTGATCCTTGGAGCAAGCCTACCTAACAAAGCAACATATAGAATGACTCTTATAGAAAATGAAGAAGTTAAGAAACAGGTACAAGGATTGCTTGACAAGGGGCTGATCAGAGAAAGCTTGAGTCCTTGCGCAGTGCCAACAGTACTGAGCCCAAAGAAAGATGGAGGCTGGAGAATGTGTACAGATTCGAGAGCCGTAAATAAAATCACAACCAGGTACATATTTCCATTACCTATAATTGAAGATTTAATGGATTGCTTGACTAGAGCAAAATATTTTTCAAAACTAGATCTTAAAAGTGGGTATCATCAGATAAGGATAAGAGAGGGGGATGAGTGGAAAACTGCTTTTAAGACCAATGAAGAACTATATGAATGGAGAGTAATGCCTTTTGGGTTGTCAAATGCACCAAGTACATTCATGAGACTCATGAATGAAGTTCTTAAAGAGTTCATTGGTAAGTTTTTAATAGTATATTTGGACGATATATTAGTCTATAGCAGGTCCAAGGAGGAGCACTTGAGGCATTTAAATTATGTCTTACAGAAGCTACAACAAGAAAAACTATTGTTGAATCTGAAGAAGTGTTCATTCATGAAAGAGGAGCTGGTGTACTTGGGATTTGTTATTTCTGCTGAAGGGTTGAAGATGGATCCAGAGAAGATCAAAGCAATTGTGGAGTGGCTTTCACCCAAAAGTGTTTTTGAGCTAAGGAGTTTTCATGGTCTTGCTAGTTTTTACAGAAAATTCATTAAGAATTTTAGTAAGATTAATGCACCTATTATTGAGACCATAAAGAAGGATAAAAAGCCATTTAAATGGATTTCTGAAGCAGAGAAAAATTTTCAGCTGTTAAAGAAGAAAATAACTGAAAAGCCTGTTTTGGTCCTTCCTGATTTTAACAAAATTTTTCAAGTAAACTGTGATGCCAGCGTAGAAGCATTTGGAGGAGTTTTAAGCCAAGAAGACAGACCAATAGCTTATTTTAGTGAAGAGCTAAATGATGCAAAAAAGAAGTATTCTTCTTATGATAAGGAGTTTTATGCAGTTGTGCAGTCATTAAAGAAATGGAGGCATTATTTAATGTCAAAAGAATTCATTCTTTATACAGATAACCATGCATTACAGTTTATAATGCAGCAACCAAAGCTCAGCTAGAAACATGCTAAATGGGTAGAATATCTTCAAGGCTTTCATTTTGTGTTGAAGCATATAACTAGGCAGTCCAACAAAGTTGCAGATGCCTTAAGTAGGAGAAATGTATTGCTTCAAGAAAGTCAAATCCAAGTGTTGGGTTTTGATTTTCTTAAGGAATTATATGAGATAGATTCAAATTTTAAAGAGGCATTTGAAGCTTGTAAAAATTCTGTTTTGGCGGATAGGAGCAAGTGGTTGGATTATTTTCTACAAGATGGATTGTTATTTAAGAAAAATCAGCTGTGCATACCAAACTGTTCAATGAGAGAGAATTTAATCAAAGAGAAACATAGTGGAGGACTTGCAGGACATTTTGGTGTTGAGAAGACTTTTGAGCAACTCAATAGATTTTATTTCTGCCCGAAAATGAAATCTGAAGTAGAGAAGTATGTAAGAAATTGTAAAGTCTGCCAATATGCAAAAGGAAGAAGCCAGAACATAGGGTTGTATATTCCATTACCAATTCCAGATAGGCCTTGGGATATGGTAAGTATGGATTTTGTGTTGGGATTACCAAAGTCTCAAAGAGGTTATGATTCAATTTTTGTTGTAGTGGACAAATTTTCAAAAATGGCACACTTTATTCCATGTTATAAAACTAGTGATGCTTCTCACATTGCTAATTTGTTTTTTAAAGAGATTGTAAGATTGCATGGGTTTCCCAAAAGAATTGTCTCAGATAGGGATTCAAAATCCATTGGAAATTTTTGGAGAACACTATGGAAGAAGCTAGGGACTAAATTAAGTTTCAGTTCTGCCTATCATCCACAAAATGATGGACAGACTGAAGTTGTGAACAAAAGTTTAGGCAATCTTTTGAGGAGCCTTACTGCAGAACATCAAAGCAATGGGATCAAGTGTTAGCACAAGTTGAATATGCATATAACGACTCACCGAATAGGAGCATAGGACATAGCCCATTCCATATTGTTTATGGAATGCATCCCAGAGGAATATCTGAATTAAGGACTTAGGGAAAAGAAGAAATGAAAAGTGAAGAGGGTGAAGACTTTGCTTCAAGAATGCAGGCGATACATGAACAAGTGAAACAACAACTGCAGGATAGCAACATCAAGTACAAAACCACAGTAGATATGAGGAGAAGAGAGGTGAAATTTGAAGTTGGGGATTTGGTTTTAGCACATCTCAGAAAGGAAAGATTTCCAAAGGGAGGGTATAATAAGTTAAAATCCAAGAAAATTGGACCGTGTAGAATACTAAGGAAATTCTCTGCAAATGCTTATGAGATTGAATTACCACCTCATGTGAGAATATCACCGATTTTTAATGTTGCAGGCTTGTATAAGTATGAGAATGAAACTACAGATGATACATCACACGATGAGGAGACTCCACATATTAATTGGGTAAAATAGTTACCCACAACAAAGAATTTACAGCCAGAAATAATTCTGGACAAGAAAGTGCATAAGAAGACAAGGAGACGAGAATATTTCCAGTATTTGGTAAAATGGAAGGGACAACCAATCGTTGAAGCTACTTGGGTTACAGAAGACGTTCTACAGAAACTGGGCAAATCTGTAGACGAGCTCATGGACAGGAGCCCATGAAGAAATTTGTTCTCAGGAGTCAGATGCAGGAGCATGTGACTCAGAGGGAAAACGTCTTCCAACATATTCCAAAAGTCCAAAAAAATCTACAGGCAAGGGAGTGGGGTCCTTTAGCCTGCAATTTCCATGTTTTTTTAGTTCAAGATAGGATAAACTTAAGAATAAAACATGCTAATTATATTATAGATGGATAAGCTATGATAAAGCTTTACGCTTTAAATCATTCAATGTAAGGCATGATTTTGTAATAGATAAGGTCTGAGAAGACCTATCCATTAATATAAATAAAGAGGCAACGAGACTCGCAGCAGAGAGGAGCGGGTGCCGGAAGCATTATTCTTGAAACTTTTCTCTCTGTGTCTAATTTAATAGCTTTCTGTTAATTGAGGTCTCATATGCATGTATGAATTAACTTGTTTTACTGTGTATCGAAGGTGGATGGATTTGCCTTATATTTTCCCGCATGATGTTTGATTAAGCCTTTATGGCCTTTCCTTTCATTGCTGCATCTCCAGGCTCTTTAAATTTATTTTATAAAGCCCAAAGGACAATTCTGGTTACACAAAGGACGCCTAATATTTTACATAAGCGGAACACTGTTCCGGACGTGAAGCATTATTAATATTGGTTCTTACCCTTATCGTGTCCGAACCCAATATCGCATCGGAGAGAGCCTTTAGAACCTTTAGAACTGTGGAGTGTGTGAGCTCCGATATCCCGGAGCCTAAGTATTATAAAGCGCATCATAAAAGGGTGTCGGGTCCGAGAGGGGCCTTTAGCATTGTGAAGTGAGAGCTCTGACTTTCGGAGCTGAAACATTATAAAGCAGAGTATAAGGGGCGTCGGGTCCGTAGACCCATTGCATTACAAACCCACCAATAACGAGCCCGCCAATATTCGAGACCCGAAACCATTATAGGAGGAAGTGTGAAAGGGGTCGGGTCTGCAGGTGTTCGCATCGCATATTGTAGGCTTTGGCACCATAGAGTCCGCCGATATCGCATCGGGGAAAACGGAAAGGGATATCATAAGGCTGACGATAGTGTTCTAAAGTAATTCCTGCTCAGCATAAAGCTGCGGATAGTGTATTATTCCTCTTTAAAGTGTCCATAGTGTTATAAAGTAATTCTTGCTTGATAGGAGTAAAGCCCCTGTTTCTATCAATTAGCAAGGTTTGTGGGGTTCGGAAGAAAAATGGATGAATCTATCAGTTTAATGAGTGATACGCATATGGAAGGAGAAAGGGAAGTTGACCGTGACATAGTTTAATGAGTGATACGCATATGGAAGGAGAAAGGGAAGTTGACCGTGACATAGAAGAAATTGCTCGGAGATTGGGAAGGTTATCCCTAAAGCCTGCACACACGCCATCATCAACCTCCAGAAAAAAATGAAATTTATCTAATAATTAAAATCTTCTTCTTTTTATCATTAAAGTTAACACTATTATATACTTAAAAATCATTGTTATTTAAAATAATATAATATAACAAATTTTTTTAATTTTAAAATTTTCAAAACTCTTTAAACCTATAAAATAATTATATATATATATAATTTATTTAAACATATATTATTTTGTTAAAGAATGGTCTAAATGAATGGTGAACTAATCAATTAATTTTTTGGTGCTAGAGTTTGACTTAATCAATTTGTTGGAATGCATTTAAATTTAAATGATAACATTATATTTAAAGATTGTTATTGTAAATTTATATTTGAAAGAAAGAATAATGTGATTTATTATTATTATTATTATTATTATTTAGATAATAATAATTATAATATTGACTAATTATTTTAAAAAATAAACAAATAATTATTAACCACAAACACAACAAAAAATTATTAATAATTATAAATAAATCAAAATTTTATTAATAAACATAAATAAATCATATTTTTTAGTTAAAAGAATAAAAATTTGATGCCATTAATATAAGATATATTTAACTATTATATTTTTATTCTTTTCTGGTGAAATTTGGCAAAATAATTTTTGATCAAATTGTGATAGTCAATATTAGTCAAATATCATAGATATTTTAATTTCTTAATACTAATAGTTTAAATTAAAAATCCTAACAAAACAATATTATTAATTATAATATTAAAAATTAAAATATAATCACTATAAAAAACTGTTTATAATTTTAATCCAGTAATCATTCATCAAACATTTAAATAAGTAGTAGTCTAACTAGGAATTACTGGAAAGTTATGGAAATTCAGGGCATATTTAGAGAAAATCCAGTTTTTGTAAATCCAAATTTTGGTGTTAAAGTTCAAAATTTTAGGTGTATATTTGCCACTAAAAGATTAGTTTTTGGGGCATATCAGTTAAATTTGTTCAAAAACTTTAAAAAATAAAGCTAAGTTGTAGAATTTAGGGTTTTTAATTCTTATTAGTTAAATAAATTTAAATAATATTTTTTTAAATTAGGGTAGGTAAATATGATCATATTACTTATTAGTGTAAATGGGTGATATATTTGCCAGTAAAAGATTAGTCTTCCGGCCATATAAGTTAAATTGGCTCAAAAACTTTAACAAATAAAGCTAAGTTGTAGAATTTAGGGTTTTAAAGAGATTTTTTAAGATGCTTAAATCATTTTTAATGTTAAAATAGTGATTAAAACATTAAAAATTGAAAATTTTGGGATAAAAAAAGTTGATATATTTTGCAATACCTTATAGTATGGAAAGTTTAATTACATTTAAATAAGCCATATTATCCCTCTTACTAGGTTAAACTTTTCTGAGTCAAATATAGAGGTAAACCTCATATTTTAAGGCAAAATTTAGTGAAATAATTATAATAATACTAATTAAATAAAAGTATGTAGATTCCAATAAGCCACATCATGTAAATCAAACATAGGGTAGAGGAAAAAAACATGAAGCTAAATTAAGGGAAACCTTTCAATTACATCCCACGAAATGAATCTACAAGTTGATCAACTCAAACACTGTTAATTCAATCTACTATTCATTTAAACAATTCTAATAATTATGACTATGATGTATCATAATAGATACTCTAACATCTTATAAACAACTATTAATTCAATCTACTATTCATTTAAACAATTCTAATAATTATGACTATGATGTATCATAATAGATACTCTAACATCTTATAAACAGAGGTATTAAGTGGGAGGACCTACTTATGGTTTTGTGCATGGATTTGGCCATGGTTTTGACAACCATGGTTTTGGGTCCATGGTATTTTGTACATACAACTCATTATAAATAGAGAGCACTCTACGAAATTGGCTAACTACTACAACAGGAAAGCATCTTCTTCCTTGGGTCCCCTAGGACTTACACCCTATGAGACTTCTTCATGGGAGATGGAAGAGTTTTCAGATATTGGCTCTGTGTCCCAAGAACACCTTGCCTCTGTAGCTCTTTCGTTACAGGAAGATGGGGATACCCACAATATTATGGAAGAGATGGAACTTCCATCTATTGATCCATTGGGTCCCCTGGAACAATTCCAGGAACTCCATAATGGATTGGAACTTCAACAGGAAAATGCTGAGAACTTTAGTTTTTTTGAGAAAGAAACCCAGAATCGTTTGGAACTTCCACAAGGGGGATGTGGATAATTTTGAATGGTTCAGGGAGGAAACCCAGAACGGTGTTGTTGTGTTGGGGGATAATTTCGAATGGTTCAGGGATGAAACTCAGACTGTTGAGGGAGATGTTGCATGACCAACACGATCTTGCCTCATTGGGTTCCTTGTTGGACGAAGAGGAAGAAGACGGGAGCCAAGAAGGGGATAATTTCGAATTGCTCACGGAAGAGGAAGAATTTCGAATTGCTCACGGAAGAGGAAGAAGACGGGAGCCAAGAAGGGGATAATTTCGAATTGCTCAGGGAAGAGGAAGAAGACGGGAGCCAAGAAGGGGATAATTTCGAATTGCTCAGGGAGGAAACCGAGAACGGTGTTGATGTGTTGGGCGAGATGCTGCAGGACCAACATGATGCTGCGTGGTTGTCGAGGAAGAGGAAGATGACGGGAGCCAAGAAGCAGCTCCGTGGGAGAGCCACATGAGAGCAAGATTTTTCTTTCCTGGAAAGGAATGAAGATGGCAACTACATCGAGAACCAGGAAGCTCCAGCACCACCGCCTGGATCGCCCCTCTTCACTGAAGCTGAAATGGCCTTCCTAGATTTCGTGCTTTCATCCTGCCGTGTTCCTGGTAAACAAATGTAATATTCCAGGCATCATCTACCACTGAGAGCTCAGTTTTAGGGCTCATTTTGAAATAATTTGGGTTGTTTAAATAAAGTTAACAATTTTGGTTGTTATGTTATCGGCATTTTTTTTAATTTACCATTGCCATCTATCTTTTGAAATCGCTTCAGCTTTTATATATGCAGTACTAGCCCGAAATGAGTGTGTGAAAATAATTTTGAGTTAAAACTACGTGTATACTGTGAATACAAGTACTCACAGCGAATATTACTTTCTTTGATTTCTTAATGTTGTGATTATTATTTAAATGTTTGATGAATGATTATTCTATAAACAACTAATATTATTTTTTATTTTTATTTTTAATGTTGTGATTATTATCTGAAGGAGTTCTCTAATTAGGTGGAGGAATTGCAGAGACAGTCAAAAGTGGCCCAAATTGAGGCAAAAAAATTATTTCAAAAACTGTGGTTGAATCCCACCATCAAAAACATCTAAAACACTTAAAATTTTAAAGTTTAACAATTATAATTTGGATTTACAGAAATGGTTGCTTGATTTTCTCTAAATATGCTCTGGCTTTCCATAACATTCTTGGCTGGACAATTCCTCAGGCTAATTACACTAAAACATTTACACTAATAAACAATATGATAATTTAACTACCCTAAGCAGGTGATTAAAAAAATATTATTTAAATTTATTTAACTATATTTCTTATGTGATTTACAATACCAAATTTAATTTGAATTGACTTATTCCATATGTAATCAAAAGGGATTTAATTAAACTTTATTTAAATATTTCATAAATTATTGAATTAATTTTTTAATACTTTTATTTTATTTGTTATTAACTTTATATTTACATAGCAGCTAAATAAAAACTCTAAAATGTTAAATAATTTTGGAACCAATAAATTAATTCTTTATGGAAATTGATTTAATCAATTTTTTTATTCATTACATATAATTGACTCTACATATAATAGGGCAATATTGAATAATTGTTAGAGTGTAGTAACTCATTCTTACAGTGAATGCTATTTATGTCTATGCTCTAGACTCTCAAAACTGTAATAAACATTTAACTATTTTTTTTCCCTATCATATATATTTGAGTTAGTTTTTTAAGAGTTTTATTTTTTTTAAATTAAAAGAATTTATATATCCCAAAAAATTTAATCAATCAAAAGTTATTAAGAATTATAAGAAAAAATAATTATATTTCTTATTCATTAAAAATTATAAAATTAAATGAATTATATTTCTAGTAAATCTTTTAAATGAATGTTGGATTCACTTAATTATCTAGTGCTAAAATTTTACCAAAAATAAGTTTTCCATTCCTACAATATTATTAATTTTACATAATATGATCATAATTAATTAATGATATTATTATTACCAATGCTTTAGTAGATTTTGACTTAAGATTTTTTATTTAAATTAAATATTAGGAATATTATTAATTTTACACAATATGATCATAATTAATGATATTGTTATTACCAATGTTTTAGTAGATTTTGGCTTAAGATTTTTTATTTAAATTAAATATTAAATATTTAAAAAAAATATTGGGTGAATTTTGATATATTTATATGCCCAGGGATCATTTGATTATTAATATAATATTTCATGGCGTAGTGATACACTTGAAAATTATCTCAAGGTGTCTAATTACTTTTCTATATATCAGACTTTTTTGCATTATTTAAATGGATATGGTACCCAATTAATTAATTTAATGGGTGGTAATGGCATTTGAGTTGATTAACTTCTTGATTCATGGAATGTAGTTTAAATGTTATTGTAATAAATTTGGCTTTTATTTTTTTGGTTTAATTCCAATTTCTATCTTAGTAAACTCTACATATATCGATAGCTAACCTAGGTGGTAATGGCAATTGAGTTGATTAACTTCTTGATTTATGGAACCTAACCTCATTTAAATGTGATTGTAACTTATTGAATTGAGACTTCTTTGATCCATATCAAATTTTTTAAGAATTCTTCGGCGAAAATCACATGGATAAATTTTTGTCTACGCTTTTCGAACCAACCAGTGTGGTTCATCGTCACGACAAGTTGAATGAGCAGATCTGGCTATGCACTTTAAATAGATAGGGCAGAATATCCACTGACTCATATTTCACGATGTTACCACGACAAGTTGAATGAGCAGATCTTGCTATGCACTTTAAATAGATAGGGCAGAAT
This sequence comes from Pinus tabuliformis, assembly GCA_031772625.1. Taxonomy (NCBI): domain Eukaryota; kingdom Viridiplantae; phylum Streptophyta; class Pinopsida; order Pinales; family Pinaceae; genus Pinus; species Pinus tabuliformis. The sequence continues at coordinate 1,319,970,234 of CM062805.1, read as the reverse complement.
ATCCACTTACTCAGATTTCACGATGAGGTAACAGCTAAAAAGAACAGCTAACTTTTTCTTAAATTTGGCTTTCATTTTTTTTTGGCTTAATTCCAATTCATATCTTAGTAAACTCTAATATAGTATGATAATATTTAATTATGATGGTTATCATAAAATCTTTCATTAAATTTAGTCTTAAATTATATAGTTTAACTATGGGTTTGATGTAAAAAATATAATGCCTGACAAAGATAATATGGATTGCTTAAATATAATTAAATTCTCCATATGATATGGTGTTGTAATATATATGATATGGTGTTGTAATATCTATATATATATATATATAATTTTTTATTGCAAAATTTTTAAGTTTTGATGTTTTAATCACTATTTAAACATTAAAATGATTTAAGTGGTATTAAAATTTTATAGAAATCAATAAATTCCACAAACTAATGATATTTTCAAATTTTTGGTCATATTTGACAAAAAATATGTAAGAAAAATCAGTGAGTGTGTGTTTTGCAAGTTATGGAGATCGAAGTATTACTCCATCTCTTGATTCAAATTGTACATATGTTCAAGTGTCGTCATGAGTGTTCAGTGTCGTGGTCACTTCAGTTTAGCTCTGACACTCTTGGTTATGATCAATTTTTTCACGTAATGTTCATAGTTTTACATGCCATTGAGCGGAGATGGTTTAGTGCCTCGTTGTAGAATTGTGCCCATTAACAGTTCTATGAGGATTGGTTGACGACATGTGTTTTGTTGTTCGACTTTGTAGGGTTGGTGTTGACATGGTTGGTCGTCCATCATAGAAGTTGATATGTCATCAAGGTTGTCATCATGGAAAAAGATCAATATCGTCATTTGTCAATGGTAGACATGTGGTTTTATGTCACATTGTGACGAAAGATTGTAAAAAGGTTTTTAAAATTCTAGACCTAAACCCTAATCCCACATCTAAGTCCTAATGACTAAAAATAAACCTAAAACCCTAATCAAATTCATGCCTTATAAACCATAATACTATGCTAAACCATGTATTAACCCTAACATAAAGTCCTAGACTCTCTGCATCAAAAGACATGTATTAAAAAAGTGCATAAAACCTATGTTATACTCCTCGGCATTTCTTTATAATTAAAAAAATATTAATAAACATTACAAATAACATACAAAACCTTATAACTGCCCTAACTGCATCTCCTTAACTGCCTCAGAACCGTCGCCATGTGAGCTGTCAAGAAGTCACATTACAAATGGCAGGGTTACGTGTTACGGTTCTAGCCACATAGCTTGCAGACCGTATCGGGATTGCAACGTGTGAGCACGATGCAATCACCACGTTCAAACAATAGCTGAAACATAAGTGGTAAGTTGTGAGCAATAATCGCAAGGGGAGAACGCGGTCACATGTCAATGATCACCACAAGGGTAGCGAGAATTGCTCGGGATAGCCACTAGGTGGCAATCAACCACCCCGTTCACATGTAATGGTCTCCCGTCCACGCAGTTGGTAAATAGCTAATGGTTTCCACCTTATAATAAAGTTTATTTTGGGTTTTGTTGTTAAGTTTGTTAAAAAACTAATTTGAATACCATGGCATGATGAACCAAGGTGGCAAAACATAACCATAAACCCTATTTCAACCATAGAGGTCACCTCATACACCTCAAAGCTAGTAAAGGAGGTTTGAATGCACTTGAAGGCCTATAAGACCTAGTTTTTCTCATTGAACAATGGGTTGGTGTTTTTGGGATTTTGTATGTAGGTTCTCGAGGACATACGCTGATTTTGTTTTCAACATTTCGGGAGCATTTGAGGTTGGATTTTGAAACCGTAAGCGGTGTTGGAAAGATGGTTCAGAGAGCTATCTCATGACAAAGGTCAGAATTTCTAGTGTGCAAGTTCAGTCTCTGTAAATCACTATGTAATCGACTCCTTTCTTCTCATTCCTAATAAAAATGGTTGCCCATTTTGAAAGTGGACCTAGAGATGTAATCCATCATGGACGAACTGTGTAATCAATCTTGCACTGTGGTATAACTGTGTTTTACTGTTTTCACTTCCGTTTTGTATCTTAATTATGGTTTTTCAGCTGTCATAAAGTGATCAATTCAAGCAATTTCCTCGATTTTTGTGCTTTTAGTTAACATTCAGCTCATTAATGGCTAATCAATTCTACAACAGTATTTAGTTTATGGTCATTTCGGATCATATAATTTGGTATGAGAGGAGGTTGAATTTGTAGAGTTTTCCAATGAATGTTAACCAGGTCTAACTCATAACGAGGAGAAGGAATCCTTGAGGAGATCGATCCAAATATTGGAAATGGATGAGTCATTCAGAAATTGATCATGTGAGGATGTGATGCAGGTGAAAACACTGAAACTAAGATGAGTGAGGAAAAATTTTAGGAGGCATTCTTAAAAATGCAACAAATGTTGGGAGAATTGTACAAAGACAAGAAGGTGAGTGATGTTTCTTCTTGAAAGGCATCAAAGAAGGACAAAGGTAAAGGCAAGGGTGATAAACCACCTTCACCTCTAGCGTCACCATCATCATCTTCATTATCTTCTTCTTCTTCTTCCATTGCAGAATCTAAAATGGAAAAGAAACCTACGAAAACATCTCTTTTGAAACTTGATGTTAAATTTGATTTACCTGTTTATAATGACGAAATGAATCCTTAAAAGATAGATAACTGGACAAAGCAGTTAGAAGTGTACTGTCGCATTCAGAACATCTTTAGAGATTAAACTAAAATTCAGTTAGCTACACATAGAATGGAGGGAACAACTTTAATCTGGTGGGAAATTAAAACTCAGTTGGATGTAAAGCGTAAGGAAAATTCATCTCTTCATGGTCTAAGTTTTTGAAAGCTGTTAGGAAAGAATTCTATCCTTTAGGATACATGGAGCAAGTTGTTATTGATTTGCAGCATCTAAGGTAAGGTAAAGGGCAGAGTGTTTAGGATTTTACTTAGGAGTTCAGAAAGAATGCATTTGCACTTGGTATTTCATTAGATACACATGAAAATTTGTTAAAATATATCAAAAGTTTACATTCATATTTATAGCAGACTTTATTGATGTTTAATCCTGATGATTTTGATGAGGTGTGTGTTCAGGCCATACATATTAAATCATGTGGAAAACCATTCAAGCTTTCATCTCACTCATCCAAAGAGTTTGAAGCCATAGATTCAAGTGATAGTAAGGGGAGGAACATTTCGAAGAGAAAGAAATCAGTGACACCTTAGAAGGTAAGACCTACTTATTCTCATTGCTAGAGAATGAGTCATTATGAATAAAAGTGCTAGAAACTTCATCGAGAACTTAAGCCCAAAAAGTTCCTCAAGGCGAAGGATGAAAAGAAGGCCATTGCAGTAGTCCAGCAAGATCTAGGTTCAGATTTAGGTGATGAAAAGAGGATAACCACCATGGTTACGACAGGTAAATATTTTGATACTCGTTCAAGTTTGAAAACTAATGTATCTTCTTCAAACATAAATTCTTCACATGAGGATAAAAGTGTTGAACTCTTCCACATAAGGATAACTTCTAAGCATACAAATATTGACATAATGTTTGAGAGTGGATCGCAAGAAGATTTTTTATCTCAACATATAGTTAATCAATTGGGTTTGGAAACATGGAATCAACCAAGACCATACCCATTAGTTCGCATTAATAAATCAACTCACATACATGTGATGAAGCACTATCGGTTAAAATTTGCAATTACATCTAAGTACATTGATGAAGTGGAGTCAGATGTGATCACAGTAGACATATGTGGAGTTGTCTTAGGAAGTCCTTATCTTTATGATAGAGATGTAGTGTTTTACAAAAGAGAACAGTAGTTTTTGCTTGGCAGGGTGGTTCCTGGATTTCCTAGACCACTGGAGTACATAGACTCTTCATCCTCCTACAAGCTCTGTGACCTTCTAGTCTACAGTGGCAAGAGCCCAATGTGGTGCTCGGCCTCGACAGATTCCTTTATAGGATGGCTTGAGTCTCTCAAGCTTTGGTGCTCAACGCTACCGCTGGTTAGCTCGGCCCTCTATCTCTTCCTGCTGTTGCTTTACTGCCTACTTCTCTGGTTTCTGTCTCTCAGTGTTCAACTGTGTATTCTATTTTACTATTCATGGCTTTTAGCCATTCGAACTCATGCCCATTCAGTTCCTCTTCCACCTCTATCGATTTACCTCCTACGGCTGCGCTTGGAGTCCCCTGTTCGGCGTCAGCATGAATGCTTAGGAAGTGGCCATGTGTCCCCATCTGAACAGTGGCAGCCTGCTCGTTGGTTCATTTCTTCAGTTACGTCGTGGATGCATTCTTCCTCGACTGTGGCGGTCAAACAGAGCTCAAATCCTTACAAACGCGGCTTAATCCTTCATCGATTTTGCTTCCTCCATCAGGCGCAATCTGAGCCATCCAATCTCGATTCTCCTAGATCCAACATTGTTCGCACATCCCACGCTGTTGACCTGGTCGACTGATAACGCGTAATCAATGGCGGTTTTATCTCACCTCCACTACCACATGTAAATCGTTGAGTGGGATTACTCCGCTTTCTCCAAAACCGTTTACTATTTGAGGGCACCATGATCAATACCGCTGGTTTCTATAGTGCGGGTCCCGCCTTGTATGATTAGCACTTTTTGCCTTTCCTGCCCGTGGTTCTCCGGTTTGCCATGCGTATAAGTGCTCGAGCTTCTTCCACTTGGCTGTGTTCGCCCAACGATGCGCGATTAGCGCTAGGCGCTAATCAAGCATAAAAAATCACCTCCTTTTCTCGATCTGGGGCTCCTAGGGGCTACTTTGACCTCTTGTGCAGTCTCCATGGGCCTCGGTCAGTGCGCTTTGACCAAGCTCCTCGTCGTTCCATGTTGGCTGCCATTGCTACTAGTTCGGGGTGTTTTTTATTGCTCTTTTGGATTCTTTAGGGATTTGTTTCATCTCGATACAGTTAAGGTTCTTTGACAGTCTTTGATGGATCTGATTTGGATCATTGTTACATTGGGAATTAAACTTTACAAGATACCAAAGGTAGCCCCACCTACCGCCATCTCTTTGGTTACTACAAAACAATGCGGTAAGCTCATTTCAAAAACTGAGAAATTTGTTTTTATGATGATATGCCCTCAAGAAGAGAAAAATAAAATGGCCATGACCTCTAGATAAGGCCCCTTAACATGATAATAAAGGATGGACAAGGTCGTGGAGGAGTACGAGGACATCTTCACCTCCCCCGCAGGGGTGCCTCTACACTATCAAGTTAAGCATTCCATCGATCTTGCCCTAGGTGCATCGCTACCCAATGGACCAATCTATCAACACTTTGTTATAGACAATGATGAAATCAAGAGGCAAATTCAAGAGCTGCTGCAGAAAGGTCACATTCGACCGAGTTCATCACCCTGTGGGAACCTGATCGTGTTGGTACGAAAGAAGGATGGGCCTTGGAGAGTCTGTATTGACTATCGGGCTCTGAAAAAGATCACTGTCTAGAACAGGTACCTGATCCCATGGATTGATGACCTTCTGGACCAACTCAAGGGAGAAAAATATTTATGCAAGATTGACTTGATCTTTGGATATCACTAGGTACTGATCGAACCCTCCAATGTGTGGAAGCTTGCCTTTAAAGACAAGGAAGGCCTTTTCAAATGGTTGGTAATACCTTTCGGGTTGCTGAATTCTCCTGAAACCTTCACAAGGCTCATGGATGACATCTTACAAACATTCACCAACTCATTTGTAGTGATATGCTTGGATGACAACCTGATCTTCAGCTAGAGTTAGAAAGAGCAACTCCACCACATCCGACATGTTCTCCAAACAGTGGGGCAACAAAAGTTTTGTGCTAAATTGGAGAAATGAACTTTTGGCATCACCGAGGTTTAGTATCTTGTTGACATTATTGATGAACGGGGGTTGCATGTGGATCTAGCCAAGATCCAAGTAATTTAGGATTGGCCAGCTCCAACCACTCTGACAGAGCTCCTCAGCTTTCTAGGTCTTGCCAATTTCTACTGTAGGTTCGTGTTCAACTTCTCTCATATCACTTGGCCCTTGAGTCAATTCACCAAAGGAGGAGCGAAAGAAAAATTCTTTTGGTATGAATCTCAACAGAAGGCATTCATAGAGTTGAAACATCACCTCTTCTCTACACCTGTGCTCACATTACTAAACTTGCAACAACCATTTGAGTTTGAGACAGATGCCTCTGGCTATGCTATTGGGGTAGTCCTTACTCAGCAAGGGCATCTAGTGGCACATCTAAGTGAGAAACTTTTAGACATGATCCAGAAGTATCCCACTTATGATAAAGAGATGTATTCCATTGTGCAGGTTTGTTGAAAATGGAATCATTACATTTTGGGGAAGGAAATGGTCATCCACACATATCACCAACCCCTGCAGTTCACACAAATAGAAAGGAAGTTGCAAAAATGATCACCATCAGAAGTGGTCCACATACCTGCAACAGTTCCATTTGAATATCAATTACAGGAAGGGCAACATAAATAATGATGCATATTACCTCATCTGACCACCGATCATGGTGTTAACTACCATGCACAACTCTTGTGGGCACGAGACTTCTGATTGGCCACTTCCCTACAAAATTGACCCAGAATTCAGCCACACATACCATATCCTCTTGGAGGGTTAGAAATTTCTAGGTTTCGACTTTGAGTCAGAAACCAACAAGGGGAATTACATAGGGAAGCAAATTATTAATGCAGAGCACAACGCCACTGTCACCACCACAAATATATAGAAGTAGGAACCCAAAGGTTCATGGGAGGAGGGGCGTCTCTTCCACTCCGAGAGCTAGGTAAAGGTTTCCCCGGTACAATTCATTGTCAACAATGGGATCCAAACAAACCTCATTGCAACAGAGGCCATGAAGTAGTTGGGCTTACTGACCACAACACAACCACAATTGTACACCATCACGTGGCTTCACCGATGACGAGATCTACACGTGAGACAACAATGTCGCCTTCCATACAACATCAAGCCCTTTACAGAAGAGGTATTATGTGATGTTGCTCCCCTTGATGTTTGTGATGTATTATTATGCCAAAAATACTTGTGGAAGTGACATGTTGTGTAAGAGTCAAGGCCTTGCGTTATTATTGTTACATTGGGAATTAAGTTGTACAAGATATCGGAGGTAGCCCCGCCTACTGCAATCTCTTTGGTTACTGCAAAAAAATGTTGTAAGCTCATTTCAAAAAGTGGGAAATTTGCTTTTCTCATGATACACCCTCAAGGAAAGAAAAAGACAGTGGCCACAACCTCTAGACAAGGCCCCTCCACACGACAATAACACATGGAAAGGTCGTGGAGGAGTACGAGGACAGCTTCACCTCCCCTGCAGGGGTGCCTCTACACTATCAGGTCAAGCATTCAGTTGGTATGGCTATAGGTACGTTGTTACCTAATGGACTGATCTATCAATGCTCTGTTATGAAGAACGATGAAATCAAGAAGAAAATTTAGGAGCTGCTGCAGAAAGGTCACATTTCGCCGAGTTCATCGCCCTATGGGAGCCCGATCATGTTGGTACAAAATAAAGATGGGACTAGGAGAGCCTGTATTGATTATTAGGTGCTAAACAAGATCACTGTCCAGAATAGGTACCCGATCCCATGGATTGATGACCTTCTAGACCAACTCAAGCGAGAAAATATTTTTGCAAGATTGATTTGATGTTTGGATATCACCGGTAACCAATCGAACCCTCCGATGTGTGGAATACTGCCTTTAAAGACAAGGGGGTCCTTTTCAGATGGTTGGTTATACCTTACAGGTTGACGAATGCTCCTGAAACATTCATGAGGCTAATGAATGACATCTTCACCTCCCTCGTAGGGGTGCCTCTGCATTATGAGGTCAAGCATTCCATAGATCTGGCCCTAGGTGCGTCGTTACCCAATGGACCAATCTATCAAAGCTCTCTTATGGAGAACGATTAAATCAAGAGGCAAGTTCAAGAGCTGTTACAGAAAGGTCACATTCGGCCAAGTTCATCGCCCTATGGGAGCCTGATCGTGTTGGTACAAAAGAAGGATGGGACTTGGAGACTCTATATCGACTATCGGGTGCTAAAAAAGATCACTGTCTGGAATAGGTACCCCATCCCACGAATTGATGAACTTCTGGACCAACTCAAGGGAGAAAAATGTTTCTACAAGATCGACTTGAAGTTCGGATATCACCAGGCACCAATCGAACCCTCTCATGTGTGGAAGACTACCTATAAAGCCAAGGAGAATCTCTTAAAATGGTTGGTTATACTTTTAGGTTTGATGAATGCTCCTGAAGCCTTCATGAGGCTCATGGATGACATCTTACGGCCATTCACCAACTCATTTGTAGTGGTATACTTGGATGACATCTTGATCATTAGCTAGAGTTGGAAAGAGCACATCCACCACATCCAGCAGGTTCTACAAACACTGCGGCAACACAAGCTGTGTGCTAATTTACAAAAATGCACTTTTGGCATGACCTAGGTTCAGTATCTGGGAGATGTTATTGATGAATAGGGGGTGCATGTGGATCCTACCAAGAACCAAGTCATTTGGGATTGTGCGGCTCCAACCACTCTGACAGGGCTCCACAGCTTTCTCGGTCTTGCCAATTTCTACAACAGGTTCATGTTGGGGTTCTCTCATATCACTTGGCACTTGAGTCAAGTCACCGAAGGAGGAGTGAAAGAAAAATTCTTTTCATATGAATCTCAATAGAAGGCATTCACAGATTTGAAACATCGCTTCTGCTCTAGAGTAGTGCTCACATTATTAGACTTGCAAGAACAATTTGAGATTGAGACAGATTCCTCTCACTATGTTATTGGGGTAGTCCTTACTAAATAGGGGCATCTAGCGGCACATCAAAGTGAGAAACTTTTAGACACGGACCAAAAGTATCCCACTTACGATAAATAGATGCCAAAAGTATCCCACTTACGATAAATAGATGTATTCCATTATGCAGGCCTACCGATAATGGAATCATTACATTTTGGGGAAGGAAATGATCATCCACATAGACCATTGACCCCTGTAGTTCATACAGACACAAGGGAAGTTGCAGAATGATCACCATCAAAAGTGGTCAACATACTTGCAACAGTTCCATTTGAATATCAAGTATAAGAAGGGAAACAAAAATAATGATGTAGATTGCCTCAGTCAACCACCGATCATGGTGTTAACTACCATGCTCAACTCTTGTGGGCACGAGAGTTCTGATAGGCCGCTTCTCTACAAAAGTGACTGAGAATTTAGCCACACATACCATATGCTCTTGGAGGGTCAGCAAGTTCCAGGTTCTGAATCTAAGTCAGATATTGACACGGGTAATGAGAAAGGGAAGCAGATGATTGATGCGAAGCCCAATGCCATCATCTCCACCACAAATATCCAAAAGGATGAACTTTAATATCCATGGGAGGAGGATCGTCTCTTCAACTCCAAGATGTAGGTAAAGGGTTCCTTGCTATAGTTCATTATCAACAACAGGATCCAAATGAACCTCATTGCAACAGAGGTCGTGGAGCGCTTGGGCTTACTAACCATAGCACACCCACATTTGTACACCATCAGATGGATTCACCAAGGAGAAGATCTACGTGTGAGCGAATAGTTTCGCCTTCCATACAACATCAAACCCTTTACATATGAGGTATTATGTGACGTTGCTCCCCTTGATGTTTTTGATGTATTATTAGGCCAACCATACTTGTGGAAGTGACATGCTGTGTATAAGTCAAGGCCTTGTGCTGTTATTGTTACATTGGGAATTAAGTTGTGCAACATACTAGAGGTAGCCCCGCCTACTGCCATCTCTTTGGTTACTACAAAAAATGTAGTAAGCTCATTTCAAAACCGGGAAATTTGTTTTTCTGATGATACACCCTCAAGGAAAGAAAAAGACAGTGGCCATTACCTCTAGAAAAGGCCCATCTGCACGACAATAACAGATCGACAAAGTTGTGGAGGAGTACGAGGACATCTTCACCTCCCTCGCAGGGGTGCCTCTTCACTATTAGGTCAAGCATTCCGTCAATCTAGCCCTAGGTGCATCATTACCTAATGGACCAATCTATTAATGCTCTGTTATGGAGGATGATGAAATCAAGAGGCAAATTCAGGAGATGCTGTAGAAAGGTCACATTCAACCTTATTCATTGCCCTATTGGACCCAATCATGTTTGTACATAAGAGGGATGGGACTTGGAGACTCTGTATTGACTATCAAGTGCTGAACAAGATCACTGTCTCGAATAGATACTTGATACCATGGATTGATGGCCTTCTAGACCAAGTCAAGGGAGAAAAATATTTCTGTAAGATTGACTTGAAGTCTGGATATCACCAGGTACCAATCAAACCCTCTGATTGGTGGAAGATTGCCTTTAAAGCCAAGGAGGGCCTTTTCAAATGGTTGGTTATACCTTTTGGGTTGACGAATGCTCCTGAAACCTTCATGAGGCTCATCTATGACATGTTACGGCCATTCACGAACTCATTTGTAGTGGTATACTTTGATGACATCTTGATCTTTAGCTAGAGTTGGAAGGATCACCTCCACCACATCTAACAGGTTGTCCAAACACTAGGGCAACACAAGATTTGTGCTAATTTGGAGAAATTTACTTTTGGCATGACCCAGGTTTGGTATCTAGGAGATGTTATTGATGAATGTGGGGTTCATGTGGATCTAGCAAATATCCAAGTCATTCAGCATTGGACGGCCCCAACCACTCTCACAGAGCTCTGCAACTTTCTGGGTCTTGCTAATTTCTACGGAAGGTTTGTGTTGGTGTTCTCTCATATCACTTGGCCCTTTAGTCATGTCACCAAAGGAGGACTGAGATAAAAATTATTTTGGTATGAATCTCAACATAAGGCATTTGTAGAGTTGAAACATCACCTCTACTCTGCACAAGTGCTCACATTACTAGACTTGTAACAACCATTTGAGGTTGAGACAGATGCCTCTCACTATGCTATTGTGATAGTCCTTACTCAATAGGGGCATCTAGTGGCACATCAAAGTGAGAAACTTTCAGACACGGTCCAAAAGTATCCCACTTATGATAAAGAGATGTATTCAATTGTGCAGGCCTGCCGACAATGGAAACATTACATTTTGTGGAAGGAAACGGTCATGCACATAGACCACTGACCCTTGGCATTCATACAGACACAAGGGAAGTTGAAGAATGATCACCATTAGAAGTTGTCCACATACCTGCAACAGTTCCATTTGAATATCAAGTAAAAGAGGGGCAATAAATATAATGATGCAGACTGCCTCAACCGACCACCAATCATGGCATTGACTACCGTGCTCAACTCTTGTGGGCATGAGACTTTTGATTGGCCACTTCTCTACAAAAGTGACCTAGAATTCGGCCACACATACCATATGCCCTTGAAGGGTCAGCAATTTCCAGGTTCTGACTCTGAGTCAGAAACTAACTAGGGGAATGACAAAGGGAAGCAGATTATTAATGCGGAGCCCAACACCACCATCGCCATCACAAACATCTAGAAGGAGGAACTCGAAGATCCATGGGAGGAGGAGTGTCTCTTCCACTCCGAGATGTGGGTAAAGGGTTCCCCACTACAGTTCATTGTCGACAATGAGAGCCAAACGAAACTTATTCCAATGAAGGTCATGAACTGGTTGGGCTTACTAACAACTGCACACCCAGAATTATACACCATTGGGTGGCTTCACCAAGGATGAGATCTACGTGTGAGCCAACAATGTCGCCTTCCATACAACATCAAGCCCTTTACGGATGAGGTATTATGTGACGTTGCTCCCCTTGAAGTTTCTGATGTATTATTAGGCCAACCATACTTGTGGAAGCAACATGTTGTGTATGTGTTAAGGCCATGTGCTATTATTGTTACATTGGGAATTAAGTTGTACAAGATACTAGAGGTAGCCGTGCCTACTGCCACCTCATTGGTTACTACAAACCAATGCAATAAGCTCATTTCAAAAACTGAGAAATTTGTTTTTCTTATTATACACCCTCTAGGAAAAAAAAAGACAATGACCATGATCTCTAGACAAGGCCCCTCTACATGACAATAAAAGATGGACAATGTCAAGAGAAGGCATTCGTAGAGTTGAAACATCGCCTCTGCTCTGCACAAGTGCTCACATTACTACACTTTCAACACCCATTTGAGATTGAGGCAGATGCCTCTCACTATGCTATTGGGGTAGTCCTTACTCGACAAGGGCATCTAGTGGCACATCAAATTGAGAAACTTTTAGACATGGTCCAAAAGTATCCCACTTAAGATAAAGAGATGTATTCCATTGTGCAAGCCTGCCGACAATGGAAGCATTACATTCTGGGGAAGGAAACGGTCATCCACACAGAACACCAACCCCTGGTGTTCATACAGACATAGGGGAAGTTGCAAAATGATCACCATCAGAAATGATCCACATACCTGCAACAATTCCATTTGAATATCAAGAACAATAAGGACAACACAAATAATGATGCAAACTACCTTAGTCGAGCACCAATCATGGCATTAACTACTATGCTAAACTCTTGTGGGCACGAGACTTCTCATTGGCCACTTCTCTACAAAAGTGACCCAGAATTTGGCCACACATACCATATGCTCTTGGAGGGTCAGCAAGTTCCAGGTTCCAACTCTAACTGAGAAACTGATCAAGGGGATGACATAGGGGAGAAAATTATTGATGCAGAGCCCAACGCCACTGTTGCCACCACAAATATCGAGTAGGAGGAACCTGAAGATTCATGGGAGGAGGAGTGTCTCTTCCACTCTGAGATGTGGATAAAGGGTTCCCCACTACAGTTCACTATCGAAAACGGGAGCCAAATGAACCTCATTGCAACAAAGGTCATGAAGCGGTTGGGCTTACTGACCACAACACACCCACAACTGTACACCATCAGTTGGCTTCACTAATGACGAGATCTTTGCGTGAGGCAACAATGTCACCTTCCATACAACATCAAGCCCTTTACGGATGAGTTATTATGTGACGTTGCTCCCCTTGATGTTTTTGATGTATTATTATGCCAACCATACTTGTGGAAGAGACATGCTGTGTATGAGTCAAGGCCTTGCGCTGTTATTGTTACATTGTGAATTAAGTTGTACAAGATACCAGAGATAGCCCCACCTACCACCATCTCTTCGGTTACTACAAAACAATGTAGTAAGCTCATTTCAAAAACTAGGAAATTTATTTTTCTCATGATATGTCCTCAAGGAAGGAAAAAGATAGTGGCCATGACCTCTAGACAAGGCCCCTCCACATGACAATAACAGATGGACAAGGTCATGGAGGGGTACGAGGACATCTTCACCTCCCCCGCAAGGGTGCCTTTGCATTATCAGGTCAAGCATTCAATTGATGTGGCTGTAGGTGCACAGTTACCCAATGGACCAATCTATCAACGCTCTATTAAGGAGAATGATGAAATCAAGAGGAAAATTTAGGATCTTCTATAGAAAGGTCACATTAGGCCGAGTTCGTCACCGTGTGGGAGCCTCATAGTGTTGGTACAAAAGAAGGATGGGACTTGGAGAGTCTGTACTGACTATTGAGCGCTGAACAAGATCACTATCTAGAATAGGTTCTCGATCCCACGAATTGATGACCCTTTGGACCAACTCAATGGAGAAAAATATTTCTGCAAGCTCGACTTGAAGTCCGGATATCACGAGGTACCAATTGAACCCTCCGATGTGTGGAGGACTACCTTTAAAGATAGGGAGGGCCTTTTCAAATGGTTGGTTATAATAAGAAAAGTTGAAGGGAAGCTCAAAGCTTTGATAAGAAAGAAAAAAAAAAGAAGCTTAGGCACAACCTAGCACTTGTGTCTTGGCACAATTTATCACCATCAAATATAAGTGACTCCATATTAATAATACACCAAGTGAAGGGAACATAGAAATGTTTCATAACTATAAACACTATTCATATGAACAATGTTTTTATCTAGTGAGAAACAAGATTATTTTAAAGAGATATTATAATTGTAGACATTAATTATCACACCTCAAAATGAATAATTATTCAATAAATGAATGTATAAGGGAAAGAAACATTTAGAAAACTAGGAATGTGCCACTTATAAAACAACAATGTTATTGAATTTGCTAGAAATGAACCTCAAATAGAGGATCATTAGTCATACACACAATACAACTAATTATGAAAAAATTAAGTGGAATTATTTGACTTGCTTTAATGTGGATTATTCATCCAAATATTCTCTAATGCATGTCTTTGTATTAATTAGCAACTTGTTTAAATAATTTACATAGATTTAGATTGGCTATGAATAAGTGTACTATTAATGATATTGCCCATAAATATGAACCTACGAGAGTAAAAAAGTATTCTTACACCATAATGACACTCTAAATACCACATATAAAAACAAAAATTAGGTTGCGGGGTTGCCAATATCATGGAATCCATATTGAAGGTCGATGATGTGGATAATAAGTATTCAATAAAACTTAAATAAAAAGAAGTAATCCACCACATGTAGAGTAACAAAGACTCCTAAGGAACTAAGAAAGAAAATTATTTTAACAAATTCTAAATTTATAGAGGTTAAAATGAGGATATCCAAAAAAGAATTTTTATTTATTATTATTTATATTTTTGAAAGTGACTTTTAAAAAAATAAAAAACAAAAATGAAAAAACCAAGTAGCAAATGTGAATTTTGCTAATAAAACTCATTTTATTGTGTAAACTAAATCAAATTATATAGAAATAAAAATAAAAATGAAATAAAATTAAATTAAATAAATAAAATTAAACAAAAATATTAATGTAAACATTTTAATTATGTTAGAATAAAACAAATCAATTAAAACAAAAGTCAAAGTAAAAATAAAATAAAAAATAACCCTATAAAAATAAAATGATAAGAAAAATAAAAATAAAACTATCCATGGTATTGACCCATAGTATTGGTAACCCATGGTATTTTCCCATAACATTCTAACAAACAAGCACATAAATGAAAATATTTGATCCCTCTTGCTCTTGATAGATCCATATTAAAATAGATCTAGCTGGTTAATCTATTAACTCTTTTCATTATTTCTACTTTAAGGACTTAGCCAAAACACTGTAAATTTTCCTTTCAATTTCTTCTGTAAATCCGTTAAATAACTCTTATAGACCGTTTCACTCAGAGCTTCTGAACTTAGTACATTGTATAAAATCAGGGATGTTGAAGATAGGGTAAGCTATTCCATATTCATGGAAATTATAAATATGATTTAAATCAGGGTATTTAAATGATCAATTTTTTTTTATATTATAGTAAAAGTTCAGAATTTACTCTTGCTTCGTTAAATTCTATATTTTATTGAGTTGTTGGAGGATCGTGCACGCATTTTGAAATTGATCCATTTTTGAAGGTTTAAAACCTTATACAATTTACCCAGAATTTCGTCATTTTTGTTGGAGGTGTCTATGGGATTTTTAATAAAGCGTCTCAGATTTTGTAGTCTAACTTAATAAAACCCTAATTAACATTGAAACTTTCACTAGATTTTTTCTATTCTTCAAAGAATCGATGCAGACTCTGATCCACGGGCTTTTATGTTTTCATCCAGAATCCGATTTCCAGCTTGATCTTCTGGACTTGGATAGTGATATTATTATTGAAGATAACTATTATTGAAGATACTTACCGCAGGATCTTGACATCATTGCCATGTAAGTCAAAACCCCTCTGAACGCTGCCAAATCTAACCAATGCTGATGCCATTTTGTTGTATGGGTCCTCTTGAATTGAACCCTAAACAATTTGAATCTTGATAAGCTGGGTGAAGCTTCGTAATTTATATGTTACATGAATTCTGAAAGGGTGAACTTGCTAAAGGGCAGTGATCTGGAGAAATTTAGAACCTTTCATAATATTAAATTTTATCTTGACTTATTGCAATTGGAATCTTCATTAAGACCTTTCTTTGTAGTGTACATTGTATCCTGCATTACCAGAATCAGAAAATGGGAATGGAAGGGAGATGGGTTTGAATTGAAAAATGATGGGAAGAAACACTTCAGAGTTTCGAGCCTATATGTGCAACAATAATAAAATTTTATTATCAATTAGAATACTAACCAGATTCGAGCCTATAAAATTTCAAATCATTTAAGTTTACATGGTAGGAAAATTGAAAGCATTGTAGGAAAATTTGAATACTAACCAGATTCACTATCAAAAAATGTTCGACTAAAAAATTATTGTTGGGGTTTTTACTTTGTATATATTGGTTTATGGGTTTTCTGCTATAAAGGTGTAAGATATGTTATCAAAGTTAATGAAAAGCCATATGTCATATGTCTACCATATTGGAAATTTGTCATCTTTTGGGCTTCTACCAAATTTCTGTATAACAAAGGTCAATATGGTTGAAACTTGCTACCATGGTTGAAGGTAAATTTTTGGCAAGCTGAAAGTAAGTATCCAAAGAAAATAATAATGTGGCAGTTTCACAACTTGTGTGCATTAGTAGCAAGAAATATGTTTTGCATACCATTTAAACCTATGTTGGGCTAGAACTCTGGTGGGGTTCTCCATCTGTTGGATGGGGTTCTCCAACCTTTCTGTGTTCTCATCCCCAAGCACCTGATTAGGATTGGTGGGGTTCTCCAACCTTTCTGTGTTCTCATCCCCAAGCACCTGATTAGGATTAGGGTACTAGTGCTTCATAGAAGAACCTGGTTCTCCATTAAAAAAATTTGGGTTCTTTTGTCTTGATGGGTACTGAGAACCCTTGATGATGGGTACTTGGAACCCAAAAATCCAGTTCCACTGTACTTGAAACCTCAAAATCTAGTTCTTTGGGGTTATTCTTGGTTCACTTTAGTTTTTATTTTTAAAGTTTTTTATTAATTTAATTGGCTTTCCCTAATATTCTAGGTAGCTACTTCATCTGGAGGGTCTTTGCAAGAGATGAGACCAATACAAAGATGACCCTATGTGTGTGTGGATGAGAATATAAAACTACAAGACCTTATTGAACTACGTCTAGTTGCTATGGATGAACAAGAGCCTCAAGATGAGAGTGATTTTACTTGGAGAACATGTCAACTATTTTTATTTTAGTATTTTAAAATTTCCTAGTTCTTGTTTGGAGATGCCTTAAATTTTTTTTTGAATGTAGTATGACACTGTATGTATATCTTGATTCTTATTAATAATGTAAACTCCAATTTGCACTTATATCAAACTAGAAATTTTGAAATTTCATTATAAATGTTGAATGTTAAAACATGTGCATATTTAAATATTTAAAATTTAAATCATAAAAATTTTAGTTTTCTTGTTTAAAATTGAAAAATATACAAATTCATATATATTATAATCTTTATAATATAATATTTATATATTATATATATAGATTATAATATACCCTCAACCAACCCAGCACCTTGTCTCAAAAAATGATTTACCTGTCCCTCAACCAACCCTAGTATCCTGTTTCAAAAAATGATTTCGTGTCCTCAGTACCGTCCCCTTACCCATCTTTCCTGGCAACATAGATTTAAACTATTGATAAAAAGGATTTTATAAAATGAATGTGTTTAGGCGGTATTTTGGAATAAAAGGCCATTAGAGAATTCTTTTCCATAAAAGCTAATTCAATTCACAAAGCAAGTGTTCTAGGACACATAGCTCCTTTCCACATGTATATGTAAACACACAATTTTGTTATGATATATTTTCAAGATAGACAGGGAGGTACATGTGTTATGATTAATTTTCAAGACTCAGGCACACTAACACATAGAGACATGTTATTATCGTCAAATTCTAATGGAAAATGGATGAGCTTTGGGAAAATGTAACTTTTTATTAAAAAATAAAATAAACTATATATATTTTTCTTCAAATTTATACACTAGTGGTCGACACAAGATACATATATCCTCTTCTAGGGGAACAAACATGTTTTTTAAAGCATAATTTCTATTCAAAGGATAAAGGATAACAAATGCTACATATGCATTCCACTAGAATAACCTCTTACCAAAATCCAACAACAAAGACATTTATCCACTCTTCACAAAGACATTTATCCACTCTTCATAAAGTCCTAGACAACTAGGGCTACACTCACTTGTATCTCTTTTTCTTTCAATAACAAAATGTTACCAAAAAGGTTTTCTATATCAAATAAGAGGAATAATTGTCATGTAGTTTCCTCTACTTTATTTAATTGATTTTTTTTGTGCGTAAATCAAACATGGCACAATTTCACCTTAGTGTTGTGAACCAAAAAAAGGAATGGATTGATTTTTGTATATGTGTGTTGGGAGCTTATACTATCATAGAACTCCAAAGTTTGTCGTAACCATAGTTATAAACCATTATTGAAGGGGATCTCTCATTCTATTTTGAGATGAGTAAGTACCTTAATGATATATATATCTTTCACACTCTTAAATATATTTTGAGTGTTTAACACTGACATTCAAGGGGGCATGCAAACCCCCCAACAAGGGGATGTGGCCCCCTTGTGACAAAGGCTTCCCTTGGAGTAACACATAGAGAGTTAACGGATCCATGAGATAGATTTAAGTGAAAGTTGTGAAACGCACATACTGAGGGTTGATTTATCCAATGTCCAAGAGTCTTTGGGAAGAAGTTAGGACAATGTTAGTTTTCTATTTTTTTGAGAGTGGATTATGAGTTTGAATCATTTTATGCCTTAGGATTTTTTTTTACTTTATCTTTTTTAAGGTATGAAGGAATTAGGATTTCTCACTCCTTTTTCCCCTATCTAATTTAGATAACCCTTTAACACATTTCTCAACTTTGAGAAAGGAGCCAAAGTTCAAAATGAATTAGGGTTTCTGACTCCTTTCTCATCTCGCTAATTTACATAACCCTTTAATGGGTTGCTCAATTTCCAAAAAGGAGCTAGAGTCCAGAAACTAGTAGTTTGTGTTTTGTTTCATAAATGATGGAATTATTGTGATAAATTTGAATTGTTTGTAGGGGCTTGATTGGTAGTGAGTGATTTCACATATTTATGAGGTCTTCTTTTGGCACATAATGTGTTTTGCCTAGATTCCTATGAAACTTGGATGGACATGTTAAATGTTGGTATATTAACCTAGCATTTATAACACCCAATAAAAGGTATGTTTTTGAAGAGTGCCTACAATGTATGGCTTCCTTGGATAAAGTAGCCATTGTGGCAATTTTCTCTTCCTTTTCCTCTAGCTCGAATTTTAGCTCGTTATTCTCCCTTTGCAAGTGGTCCCTTATATTTCTTCTTTGAAAGTCGGTGAGCCTTATCCTCCCCCATTTTCTTCATCTTCTCTTCAATAATACCAAACTCTTCAACCCCTTTTTATTTCACAAACTTGCATCCATTCATGAGTCCTACCTCTCTTTTTCTCTAATTCAAATAGCAGTGGAGTTGCAAAGTGAGTAGGAAGTATCTTTCTTACATAAATCCATTCATAGTAACATTTTAGATTAGGTTGAGATTGTGGTTATTATAAGTAAGGATTATATTATTGTAGCTTGGGATTACATTCTTGTAGCTCCACAGTACCTTCTTGTGGCTTCTATGTTTCTTACTATAACATTAAAGTCACTTGTAGTTTCTCTATTTCTTTTTGTACCCTCACAATCTCTTCTTATAGCTTCTATGTTTCTTCCTATAACTTCAGTTTCTTAGTGTAACTCCTTGGTGGATTATTGTGGAAGCATTTTTCCCTTGGTGAATAACCTTTCTTGTGGGACCTATGTCCATTTTCCCTTGATGAATTTTGAGATTATATTAACTACTTGTTTCTTCTTCCTAGACTCTTCCTCTTCATGGCTAATAGAATATTTAACTATGATTGGGATTTAAGAAGGTGGATGGGGTTTCCCTTTCCTTATCCTACTACTCTTTCTCCTTTTGAAATACATTGGGCCTTGCTTTGGTTTCCTTATTTTAGGATTGATTAGGGAACATAAAGTTGCTAGGGTAGTAGTAATCTCTTCCTGTAAATTACCTCTATAGTGCCTTATCTCGCTCCCTTTTTTATTTTATTTCTTGCCTAGAGTATGTACCATTAGTTTGTTGCATCTTATTTTCCTTTGGTCCTATCAAATCAATCTTTGTCAACATTTCCTCTCCCATGTTTATCTCTATTTCTTTCATAGCTTGCTTCTTTGTCCTTCTTCCTTTTCTACTTCTTTTTCTTATTTCTTCTTTCATTCTTCTTCTACAATCTCAACTTCCCCTCTTGCTTCAATTTCATCCTCTATTTATGCTCCTTATAATTCCAAGGTTTTACTTCTGTCTCTAGAAAGGACTCTCTGTCCATCTCTATAAAAGAACCCCAAGAAATAGGGTTTTGCAAGCCTTATGAAGCATCTAGGACTATCAAATTTATCAACCCATGGTAAGCTAAGTAATGTTATTTTCCTCTTTTAACCTTGAGGCTAATTTCTTTGAATGAGTGAAGGAGAAAATGGGGGATGATTACGCTCCTTTGGATAAATAAGTATTTTTCGAATCTCACTTGATAAAGAAACATAAATCGGTATGCATACATAATGTTGAGTCTCCCTTGATATGAGATATATTTGATAATGTAGTAGGCCACATAATCCCAAGTGTAAGGCAATCTTTCCCTCCTTACTCCATTTTTTTCTTCTATAGGATACTCATCCTCAAGGAATAAGTTTTTATTTGCTATAGTGGCCTCAAATTCTCTCTTCTTTGTTCCATTTTACTCGCATGGAAAATATGGTAACCTTACTAACAATTTCCTTATTTAGGTAAATAATGGGGACTATAACTACAGCGATAGCATCATTCCCCTCTAGATAATGGAGGTTTAAATAAAATTCATGGGAGATTTAATCATAAAATCCCCTTAACTTTACAAAAAAACCCTAACCACATATAGTTTGCAAAAATGTTCCTCATTTGTGTTGAGGGATCCGAGAGGGGTGTGTAGGTTCCCTTTTGTTGAATCCCCCTCCCATGTGTTTAATATATTTTTATGGTAGTGGAACAAGGGGTTTTTCTTTTCTCATATAGGCTCTTGGGGTCTCAATGGAAGGCATAAACAAAGGAAACTTGGACAGTTTTCCCTACAAAGCTAAGGTGAAAGAAAAAAATTCAAAATGTAGTTCTTCCTTACTCAATACACTTCTACTCATAATTCCACCATATTCATGACACAAATACTTAGTAATTCACTTATTTGCCCAACTATAACTTAGAACTGTCACAATTACATGGTTTTTCTTCTCAGAATTGAGGGGTTTCTTCACGTTCTTATATAAATGTCCATGAGGAAAATTCATAGTTTCCCTTTTTCTCATGATTCTCCTCTATTCCTCTAGGTCATATGGAAATTATGTCCAAAATCAAGCTTCTTATAACATCTTGCTAATTTCTTGTAGCACTATTTTGAGAACCCTATACTTTCCCATAGTGGCTTTTATAGGAAATATCTTGCCTATGTCATCCTCCTATAACACTCGCAAACCTCTTTTAGGCTTAAAATATAATTTTCATGCAATACTAGATTTGAGGGGTATTAATTATGTGATTAGTGGTTGAGGTGATGTGCTCAACACACTATGTGAGATATGCCTCACCTACCACGTTGAACACCACACTTCATGATTAGTAGTCACGTTGGACCACCTTTGTGAGTTATCATCCCCTCATTCTCTTTTTCCTTTCACATGTGTGGGTGATCTTGGTGATGACTGTAGTTGACTCTTAGAGGTGGCTAAGATTGATCTAGTAAAGTTGAACTAGAAAATGTTTTACTCCTTACACTTCTAACATTTTTTCAAGTTATGATAAGATTGAAAGGGAGGTTTGAATTTTTGCATACGTAAGCCTTGCCCTATGTGTGTTTTTACATGTGATATTGAGGCTCGTGATTTGAATGTTATAGCTTCCCTTGAGGGCCCTGAAGTTGTTGGTGTTGCTATTTGGAGGCTTCAATATTTTAGTAGTTGCTTTTGGTGGTACTATGCAATTTTTATTGTCGCTTCTTCCACTTTGGTTCAAATTATCAAATTATTATTATTGTAGTTGACTTGGTGCTATTGATTGCTAACAATTATGGATCTTGTAGAAGCCTACATAGGATGGTGTCACTGCTCAAGATTGTGTGATGAGCTCCTAGAGTATGGGGGTTTTTAAAGCTCCATGGATTGATTCTACAAATTTTGTCCTGTAGGTCTTCTCTGGGATGCTATAGGACTATGGGCCCTCCTATAAAAGTTACAAAGGATTTTGAAGGCTTCTGGCCTTCAAAAGTTTTGATAATTCAAGGGGAGGTTTCTTGTGGTGATGGAAGAGGAATTCTCAATTAGTGATAGGTGTAAAAGAGGTGGAAGGTTGGAATTTTGTGGGTGGTTAATGGAATAGTGATGAGAAAAATGAAGGATGATGGATTAGCTAGGTTGTAAGGGCTTTCATAGACCTTCTCTCTTGCCCACAAATGGAAAAATTCAGTCTTGCACCTTATTTCTAGGTTCTACAATTTCATGTAGAAATATATGAACTTTCCTATAACATTTAAGGATAATGATTAAAATGGATAAAAATGACATGGAAGTGATGGCGGGATCTTGGAAGAGGTGAGAGAATAAGTGATCTGGATGCAGAGAAGTTGGGTTAAGACCCTGAAGGTGACTACCTTGACTACATATTGACCTTATTGAATGCTAGCTCAAATTCGCATGTACTTGCATCACTTGTTAGGGTAAATAAAACAAAGATAACCTTTTTTATCTTCATTTTTCTTATTATTTTTTTTGTATTATTATTATGAGACCCATAAGCTGTCTCATTGAGGATTTTAGCCAAAGTAGGTCTCCCCCAAGTGCGTGAAAGGGAGATTTTAGATTGGGATATTTTTATTTTATTTTTTCTTTCTTCGGTGCCATTGGATGCCTCAAGAAGGTTGAGGTTTTTAGCCTATATAGGTGCCTCAAAGGGGGTTTTCACCTATGGATTTTCCTCCATTTAGTTTTTTTTTCTTATCTCTTATTTCTTAATAAGGGATTCAATGGATTGATATATTTAATCATATCAATCCCATTCAATTTTATATTTATTGAACTAGTGAATTTATCCCTTGAGAGGTCCTTCCTATAAAAAATTAATCTATAACTATTCAGTAGAAATGAGATTTGTTCTTCATCAATTGTCCTCATCTGTCATTGTAATGAAGTTTCTCAGTTAGGTAAGGACCTATCCATATGGTCATGAGTTTCCCTTTGAAATATTTCAACCTAGAGTCATACAAAAGGGCCTAATAAATCCCGTGGAAGGTCCTAGTCTTGATGTCCTTATCATGCCAAACATTTATTTGTAATTGAATCACTTCAATAGCCTAAGAGTGTGCATCGTGATTTCATCAAGAGCATTCAAATGTTGCAATCTCTCTTCCTCATATTTTTTGATGTCCGTGTGAAGTTTTACTACCATTCTTAATGTATTATACTCAAATTCAATCGACAGTAGCTCTTTCTTACCGCACACAAACTCAAAGTGATTCAATCTATTGATGTTATTCCTTGTAGTGTTATTGGACCAAGTGACATCAAGAAGCCTATTGTTCCAATCTCTCTTTTTGTTGCTAACGACATTAGTCAAGATTCATTCTAGTTCTATATTGGTCACTTCCACTTACCCATTTTCTTGAGGGTGATACGAGGTAGACTTCTTATGTCTCATATGACATTGCCTCGTTATCCCTTCTATCAAGCTAAAAGTGAATTGAATTCCTTGGTTTTTGAATAGTTATATTGGGAAACCAAATTTGTAAAAAATGTTCTTCCTTAATAAATATACCACTTTCTACACTATTATTTCGTTGACTACCTTTAGTTTAGCCCACTTATTTAGATAATTTGTGCATATAATGATATACTTGTTCATCTCTATTGGGGGTCAATATGTAGTATGAAGTCCATGCCCCACTTCACAAATCGCTTGAAAGTTACTTGAGGTTGTAGGGGCATCTCTTTTCTCTTAGTAGTCCTCCCCATCCTTTAGAACTCATCAAATTGTGTAGTATATCTCCTAGCATCTTGATGAAGGTTAGGCCAACAATATCGTGTCTAAAGAATCTTGTAAGTTGTTGTCTTAGTAGAAAAGTTTCCCCCATAGGGTCAATCATAACATGTTGAGAGGATGTCATAGACCTCATCTTCTCTTATACACCTCCTTAGGATTTCATCAAGCCCCAATCTTAAGAGGTTGCCTAAAATCTAGGTATTATGAGCACCTTTTCTAAAAAAAATTCTCTTTCCTTTGGAAGATAAGTCAAGAGGAAAATGGCCAGCAAAAAAAAAAAATTGTACATTAGGAAACCAAGGTGACAACAATGATATAGTGAAGGTGCGCTCATCCGGAAGATGGTCATCTATCATCTCTTGATTCTTTGTAGAGAAGGCTAATCTACACAAAAAATATCCAACAACATTTTATTTCCATTCCTTATCGACAATGGATAGTTCAAAGTGTTGTAATAGTAAGAACCATCTAATAACTCACGCCTTGACATCATGTTTATTCATCAAGTTAATGATGGTTGTGATCAGCTTAGTGTTGCACCAAGTATGTTTCAACTCTCAAGGGCTTCTCAAATTTAATTATCAACCTTGGTTTGTACAAACTTAGAGGTGGCACTGTTATATGCACAATAGGTTAGGTCATACTCATGTCACTCCTATTCATGAAATTAGACGAGGGTATTTGACGACCATTCCTCCAAATAGTTTTAGTGAAAGCCTCTTATGAAAGCATAAATGAACATGATTCTACTACCAACGTGAAAATTTCGATCATCAAATGTAAATGCTAATTGACATTTCATAAGGAAAAATGGGCTAATTTAGTGGCAAAAGTAAATCCTATGACTCTACCTAGCATTCATAAAATGTAAATGCTAATTGAATTTACATAAGAAAAAAAACTAATTTATTTTCATAAATAACTCATGCTAATCTACTTTCATAGTTGATTCAAATAGATAACATACCTTGCATGCATCATTTATCCACTACACTCTTGTTGAAATTGAGAAATCACACCTTTAACATGCTTATGAAGAAACAATGCTAAAGCTAACTCTATTTTTCTATCCAATGGTTGTAGTGATGGAAGGATGAGATTGGAATGGTCCTAAGGCATTCCCTAATCATAAAATTGTAGTGTGGGGTCTATTATTCAAATTAACTAGGCCATAGTCCAAGTTTGGAACAAAATTGTTTAAAGAAATCAAAGCTATAGGGCTACTACAAGAGGTGCTACAACAGGGTCGTCATTGCTACACGAAGCTCTGTTTTGTTGTAGGCGGGGGTTTGAGAGAATTGTAAGTATGGAATTGGTGTCTTAAAGGTGGGGAGAGGTGGATGAAGGTAGAAGGTGATGAATCAAGGGTGTGGAAGCCCCTTAGCCAAGCCTAGTACCCCTGTGAGGTCTATCTTGCACCATAGATGGTGCCCATAATGTCCTTCATTTTACTTAACAAAGTAAATTCATAAATGCAATCTTGAAGAAAGGTGAGGTACCTAAGAGGAAGATGGAAAGGCCCAAGTGGATGTGGAAAGGTGTGCCGACCCTTGCAGATCAACACAATTCATGCAACTAGCGAGATACATGCATCAACTAACTAATAATGAAGTGATTTAAATTATTATGGAAAACATGAATTGAATTTGATTAAGATATGTTTTATCCCACAACACTACTGTAATCACTCAATATAATGACACTAACTCCTATATTTTTGAGAATAAGTAGGAAAAATAACATTTATCCATTTCCAAGAAATAATAAACAAATACTTTTGAGTTTTTATTGTAGATCTTTGCAATCACTCTTCCCACAAGAGAGGTCATAGGAAAGCCTACAATTATAGGTTTTTATGATATAATATATGCTTAAACAAGAGAACGATTGGAATTCTTAAGATTAGGAAAAAGAAGGAAATACAAGAGAGGGACTAAATCCTTCAGGTTATGCCCAAACCCAAGGGTTTGAGCTTTCCAAAACTAACTCAGACGAAGATCAATGGTAAAATTATAATTAATAAAAAATAACAGTCTCATACATCAAATGAAATTTAAGAATAACAATGGAAAGAACTAGGATCATAGTAGCTACTCCTATGTGGAACAAAAATTTTGAAGCCTGTTATCACAAAATCACTACTGAGGGCTGCAACCAAGCAAGATTTCATGTAACTATTTCAGACCAGACTTTAGATTAGGAATTAGCCTTCCTAATCAGAGAGGGCTCTCTCACAGGCTTTTTGATAGAGAATTAATCACAACAACAGAGGGCTAACTCTTCACACACTTATGAAAATATAGCTGGTTGGACACACATCAAATTGGTCTTCATTGGGCTATGGAGTCTCTCACATTTAATAAACAAAATCACAGTCATCTCATGGAAGTCAAGGCTCTTTGCATCAGATGTTCAAACATGCTTCACCAACACCACAACTTGCCAAACACACAGGAAGTCAGAGCATATAATATGAATTCTGAGTGATTGTGTTATAACAAAGCTGTAAAAGAACATTAAGAGAATACACCAACATCACATTTGAACAAAATGATCCATTGAGAATCTTGAGAAGAAACAACCACTGTTTACTATTGCTGTAACAAGTCTTACATTGGCTCCAATAAAACTCTGTTTTTGTATATAGTATCCAACCTTTTTTACATAAGAGTTATTCCTATATATAGCCAATCAAAACACTACTATCTGAGACTCCTCAACAAGCATGAAGGGAGCTCGGAATTATGTCATTAATGACCTTAACTATAACATAAACAAACTAATTGATTACAAGAGATATGGTGCTACGAAAACAGAGGACTCCATCACATTGGCACTTTAAGTCTATCTCCTCGTATACTTTGCTGCGTTCTTGGAGCTTGCCACCTGTAGCATTACAATAATAACCAAACCAAATTGAAAGCAGATTCAATGTATGAACAGCTTCGGATGCCTAATGCAAAGATGATTCATCAACCAATAATAATATGAAGCCTATATTCACGGTTGCTGCCTCCCATCAATGTTCATGTATTAATGATCAAGTTTCAAGCCATTTAATCCTTGGATAGTCCCATGTAACTGAAGAAAACTAATGATCTGGCCATCCCATAACTTGGCAGGTGTACCACTTAACACCTCGGCAGCTCTATCATAACCCTAAAAACTCGGACATAAAGTGAAACTTTCAACAAAAGACAAAACTTCACCTTTTCTTCGAATATTTACACCTGGCATCCTTTTCTAAACATCTGACTGACTTTCTATAGTCTCCATGCTGGTGTTAAGTCATCTCTTTAAATATTTGCTGACCTCAGCATTCAAACTCAAGTTTTCAACATAACCAGTCATCTACAGCAGTTTCGTAGCGCGCTACGAAACTGCTGTAGGTCATCAAAATTAAACACATGAACCTTAAAGCAACAATAACTCAAGTCTGTGATTTCTTCAGTCATTCTATACAGGTGTAAGGACATCAAAAAGTCTCAAAAAGCTTTAAAAAGATGATGGCCAAAATATATCAAAATTTGGAAAACACATTCCTCCTTGAATCATTTAGGTAGTTTGTCTAGCTTCCCTTTTAGACTGATGACTTCTTCCTTTAATGCTTTGATTTCTGATCTCAGGCTCATGTTCATCTTTCTGACATGTTTGGCTTGTTTGATGGCTGAAACCGTCCAGGTGTACACCTCAGCCACTGCATCTACCTGACTAGCAAAGCTTTTGCTACCTTTTCATTACAGCTACGAAACTGTTATTCTGCCTGAAAAATAGCTCTTGCGACAGAGCTCATAGCTTCTCACAGAAAACGCATTTGGCAAAACTAAAGGAGGTTTTTGTAAACCAACCCGTTCTTAACAAAAACCTCTTTTGGTTTTTTGAAAAACTACTCCAGCTGCCCGGAATCGAGCCTTGAAAAAGATGTGTGAAACAGGAAATTAAAAACTGCATCTACAGCAGTTTTGTAGCGCAACTTTAGTCATTCGATTCTCTCAGCTCGTAACGGATTTGAGGAAACTGAAAGAGGTTTTTCTAGTTCAGTATGTTAGGAATAAAAGCCTCTTTCAATTTTCGAAAATACACTTTCATCTGCTCTAAATACCTCCTGGAAGTTGACAACTTAAAACAGAGAAATATGCCTTGTTTCCTTGAAACTGTAATTGCTCCATCAATGTTTTCTCTGAACCATTGAATAATGGCTGCTGATTAATATGTTTGCTTGCAACTGACAAAGACATGTTTGTTTGCAGGTGCCCTTTAAAAGGGTGCGCATCCTCGGAAGCTGACTACAAAATTCTTTTATCACCCATTTACGAGTTAAAATGTTGTTTAAATACACCCTGTTCTTCATCTCAACTGAAAAGTCAAAATTTCCCGTCGAAGGTGAAGGCAGGGTCTGAGAAGGCAAGCTCGTGTTCTTCTGCACTAGATCTACAGGACTTACAAATCGATCTAGAACACCCAAGTTTGGGAATTTTGTAGTTACCTGATTAGATTGTTTTTGGAAGGAAGTTTCCTTTATCACACCTGATGAGGAGCATCCGTCACAGACACATGCATGAGGATTGTCTCCATTTCTGTTTTCTTGGCATTGCATGTTCCTAAGCTTGAAGGTGATGAACAGTATCCAAAATGACCAACACAACCTTGAAATATTAGAAAGGAGTGTTACACATTCATTTGTTTCAAGTCTGTCAACTGTGATTTACCTGAATTGAACAGGGCAGATTTCAGGAGCCCATCAACTCCAACTGATACCATGAAACTTTCTATAAGAATGGCAAATTTACATAGCCCTTGTTGTTCGTTGTGTCTTCCCTGTTTTGTAAAATCCATAAATCAGAGCATTGTATGCAAACAATATCAAAGTTATATCCTTTAGTCAACACTAGACCTTTAAGCACCTCAACCTCATCCACAGCAGTTGTAGCCAGTATACCATAGGCGTGCTTAGAATTTGGGCCTTCACTGAAAACTTCGAGCAAATCCCTAATTTCGTAGCGCAGCCAGTGCAAAGTCAGTGCTTTTGCTACGAAATCACTAAAATAGATGGCGCTGCGAAACTGCTAAAAGAATTCAGGCGCTGCGAAAACACCCGGTCTTTAAGCTAGACCAAAAATTTTGACAACAGCATTTTCAGTGATAACAGTGGCTCCACTTGGGATAGTGTGCCCTTGTGGTGCGCTAAGAACATGCAGCTCCAGTGCCTTACCCATTGATTTGACAAACAAAAATTTGCCTGACCAGCATGACTGTAGGAGAATAAGAGCTATACCTACTGAAAAATGCTCAGTTGAACTTGAGCTTATTTGCAATTACCTCTACCTACCTACCCTAACCATTCAAGCTTCCCTCAGCTCAATCAATATGAAACTTCCAATGCAACCAATCATTTGTTTTATCTGACATTTGATTTCTTTGACTGTCCCGGAGTTCAGATCCAATATGACAGTGTAATGACCGCTGCCACTGAAATCTTCTCTGATCTTCATATGAAAACTGAAACACTGGAGAGTAAAACTCTTCCATGTAATCAGCTATAGGGTCCCAAAACACATGATCAGCTTGTCCTTCCTTGAAACTTTCCAGCTGTGCAAACTGATCTTCAACCACACAAGACCCCTCTGATGTGCTATCCACTTTTCTATTTGACAAGCTATCCAGCTGCTTTTCTGAATCATTCCAACAAACAATGGAATTTTCCTCACTATTATGATTATTATTTGGAGTAAGCTGCTGCAAAGAATTACAAAATTGAGCAAGCTTTTCCTCTGCCTGAGGGTCATAGAAAATTTCCTCCAATATTTCTTCTTGCTGAGTGCAATCAATTTCATCTCCATCATGATCTGAAACCTGACAAATCTGCTGCATCTCTACATGAATATCTAAGGATAAAACATGGTTTTCACAGGTAAACTCTTGCTGCTCTTCATGCTGTGCTTCATGGAATGTTATACCTTCTCCTTGGTGCTGAAAAACATTGTCATGAAGAGCCTCTAAAATTTCTTCATCTGTAAATTCATCATCACCATAACAATCCTCCAAGTACTGAATAAGATTCAAAGAATGCCTACAGCAATCTTTGAGCAGCAACAAAGAAGGATAACATTCTTTATACATTTCACAGAACACATCATGGAAATCAGCAAGAGAAGATAATGAATCATTTTCCAAACTTTTATACCAAGACCATGCTTCTCCTTCTAAAGTAGCCATAAACATCCTCATGAGACAATCTTCAGGGAAATGAACCTTAAGACTGCGTACATGTATGTGAAACTTAACCAAATGGAGAGCGGCATCATCCTTCTTTTCATCTTTGAATATTGGAAGATCATCTAACCAATCAACCTTTGGCATAGAATTTGGAAAACCAGGGATATGAGACCGATTCATAGGAGCATACCTGGCATTCTTTCTTGCAGTGGAATCCATCTTGAAACTTCATCAAGCTACTGATCTTCTAGCAGTGGAGTCACCTTCTAATTTATTCTTTGATGTGTGGGGTCGCCAAGGTAGTTTTGCAGCCTTGAAAATCATTTGAACTCCTGCTACCTTCAGAAATTCAATCTTAAGCTCCCGGCAGACGCACCAAAATGTTATCACAAAATCACTACTGAGGGCTGCAACCAAGCAAGATTTCATGTAACTGTTTCAGACCAGACTTTAGATTAGGAATTAGCCTTCCTAATCAGAGAGGGCTCTCTCACAGGCTTTTTGATAGAGAATTAATCACAACAATAGAGGGCTAACTCTTCACACACTTATGAAAATATAGCTGGTTGGACACACATCAAATTGGTCTTCATTGGGCTATGGAGTCTCTCACATTTAATAAACAAAATCACAGTCATCTCATGGAAGTCAAGGCTCTTTGCATCAGATGTTCAAACATGCTTCACCAACACCACAACTTGCCAAACACACAGGAAGTCAGAGCATATAATATGAATTCTGAGTGATTGTGTTATAACAAAGCTGTAAAAGAACATTAAGAGAATACACCAACATCACATTTGAACAAAATGATGCATTGAGAATCTTGAGAAGAAACAACCACTGTTTACTATTGCTGTAACAAGTCTTACATTGGCTCCAATAAAACTCTGTTTTTGTATATAGTATCCAACCTTTTTTACATAAGAGTTATTCCTATATATAGCCAATCAAAACACTACTATCTGAGACTCCTCAACAAGCATGAAGGGAGCTCGGAATTCTGTCATTAATGACCTTAACTATAACATAAACAAACTAATTGATTACAAGAGATATGGTGCTACGAAAACAGAGGACTCCATCACATTGGCACTTTAAGTCTATCTCCTCGTATACTTTGTTGCGTTCTTGGAGCTTGCCACCTGTAGCATTACAATAATAACCAAACCAAACTGAAAGCAGATTCAATGTATGAATAGCTTCGGATGCCTAATGCAAAGATGATTCATCAACCAATAATAATATGAAGCCTATATTCACGGTTGCTGCCTCCCATCAATGTTCATGTATTAATGATCAAGTTTCAAGCCATTTAATCCTTGGATAGTCCCGTGTAACTGAAGAAAACTAATGATCTGGCCATCCCATAACTTGGCAGGTGTACCACTTAACACCTCGGCAGCTCTATCATAACCCTAAAAACTCGGACATAAAGTGAAACTTTCAACAAAAGACAAAACTTCACCTTTTCTTCGAATATTTACACCTGGCATCCTTTTCTAAACATCTGACTGAATTTCTATAGTCTCCATGCTGGCGTTAAGTCATCTCTTTAAATATTTGCTGACCTCAGCATTCAAACTCAAGTTTTCAACATAACCAGTCATCTACAGCAGTTTCGTAGCGCGCTACGAAACTGCTGTAGGTCATCAAAATTAAACACATGAACCTTAAAGCAACAATAACTCAAGTCTGTGATTTCTTCAGTCATTCTATACAGGTGTAAGGACATCAAAAAGTCTCAAAAAGCTTTAAAAAGATGATGGCCAAAATATATCAAAATTTGGAAAACACATTCCTCCTTGAATCATTTAGCTAGTTTGTCTAGCTTCCCTTTTAGACTGATGACTTCTTCCTTTAATGCTTTGATTTCTGATCTCAGGCTCATGTTCATCTTTCTGACATGTTTGGCTTGTTTGATGGCTGAAACCGTCCAGGTGTACACCTCAGCCACTGCATCTACCTGACTAGCAAAGCTTTTGCTACCTTTTCATTACAGCTACGAAACTGTTATTCTGCCTGAAAAATAGCTCTTGGGACAGAGCTCATAGCTTCTCACAGAAAAAGTATTTGGAAAAACTAAAGGAGGTTTTTGTAAACCAACCCGTTCTTAACAAAAACCTCTTTTGGTTTTTTGAAAAACTACTCCAGCTGCCCAGAATCGAGCCTTGAAAAAGATGTGTGAAACAGGAAATTAAAAACTGCATCTACAGCAGTTTTGTAGCGCAACTTTAGTCATTCGATTCTCTCAGCTCGTAATGGATTTGAGGAAACTGAAAGAGGTTTTTCTAGTTCAGTATGTTAGGAATAAAAGCCTCTTTAAATTTTCGAAAATACACTTTCATCTGCTCTAAATACCTCCTGGAAGTTGACAACTTAAAACAGAGAAATATGCCTTGTTTCCTTGAAACTGTAATTGCTCCATCAATGTTTTCTCTGAACCATTGAATAATGGCTGCTGATTAATATGTTTGCTTGCAACTGACAAAGACATGTTTGTTTGTAGGTGCCCTTTAAAAGGGTGCGCATCCTCGGAAGCTGACTACAAAATTCTTTTATCACCCATTTACGAGTTAAAATGTTGTTTAAATACACCCTGTTCTTCATCTCAACTGAAAAGTCAAAATTTCCCGTCGAAGGTGAAGGCAGGGTCTGAGAAGGCAAGCTCGTGTTCTTCTACACTAGATCTACAGGACTTACAAATCGATCTAGAACACCCAAGTTTGGGAATTTTGTAGTTACCTGATTAGATTGTTTTTGGAAGGAAGTTTCCTTTATCACACCTGATGAGGAGCATCCGTCACAGACACATGCATGAGGATTGTCTCCATTTCTGTTTTCTTGGCATTGCATGTTCCTAAGCTTGAAGGTGATGAACAGTATCCAAAATGACCAACACAACCTTGAAATATTAGAAAGGAGTGTTACACATTCATTTGTTTCAAGTCTGTCAACTGTGATTTACCTGAATTGAACAGGGCAGATTTCAGGAGCCCATCAACTCCAACTGATACCATGAAACTTTCTATAAGAATGGCAAATTTACATAGCCCTTGTTGTTCGTTGTGTCTTCCCTGTTTTGTAAAATCCATAAATCAGAGCATTGTATGCAAACAATATCAAAGTTATATCCTTTAGTCAACACTAGACCTTTAAGCACCTCAACCTCATCCACAGCAGTTGTAGCCAGTATACCATAGGCGTGCTTAGAATTTGGGCCTTCACTGAAAACTTCGAGCAAATCCCTAATTTCGTAGCGCAGCCAGTGCAAAGTCAGTGCTTTTGCTACGAAATCACTAAAATAGATGGCGCTGCGAAACTGCTAAAAGAATTCAGGCGCTGCGAAAACACCCGGTCTTTAAGCTAGACCAAAAATTTTGACAACAACATTTTCAGTGATAACGAAGCCTAGTGAGCCTTTTAAGAGGTTTACTTACACAAAAATGATTGAGGGGAAGATTCCTTGAAATGAGGAATTCTCCCCTCCAAAATCTCAAGATTTGTGGATCTCGTTCCCTTTTCCATTTGCATTCACTTGGAGTTCCTCAACTTCTAGTGAATTCAAGTTTGTTGGAGAGGATTGTGTGACCTCAACCCGAGTTAGGGAGTTAATGGGGTGGACAACCTCCCTATATTCTCTCTAGGTGTCTCCATCAAGCCCATGAATGGTAAATATCTCCCAAAATTCTTCTTTGACCTACATATTAATAAAATTAGGCCATACAATATGAAAAACACTTTTTAGTCTTCCTACTAAGCATATTATGGCTAAAAATGTGAATTAATGTGAAAAAATGAGAGTTTTAAGAGCTAGACGATAGCACAACGAACTCCAAAATATACATATTCATGGGACCCATCATCACCCCCTACTAAAAGTGTTTCTCACCCTCTGAGCATCTCAATCACTGATATGAAGTTCATTCATGGCCCTGGTGGCCTCTTTGACATCCCAAGGCACTTAAGATGATGTCCCTTTGTGTGGCTAGAAAAATTCATTTGCTTCTCTGTCTACCCATTCTTTTTGTTCCTCTGCTTAGTTTTTTCCTTCATGTAGGCCCAAAGGTAAGGGAGGACTGAGCTTTAGGCTTATCCACATGATCTTCATCCTTTGCATGATCCTCTTGTATAGGGGGGTTTTCTCCAAGGAATTCCTTAGTCTTTCTGGGGAGTGATATTTTATGATTTGTAAACTTTGAGGTAGGTCCTGCCATCTTCCTTTACAAGCTTGTAGACTTTTTGTCCCCAACATCCTAAAAGTGTCCAAAAACTATGAGATTGATTTCTATGGGGCTATTATATACCTAGGAGCCAATTCAAGGTTAGAGGAGATGAGAACATTGTTGTTGATCATGGCCTTGGGGCTCACTAATTCTTCCCTCATATATAAGGTTTCATTTTCTTCTTTTTCATCACCCTTTTTATTTCTTGAACCCTTCTCTCCTCATGGGTCAACCAAGAGGCTATTTCCATCAATTTCATGTCGACCACACTTTAGTTAGGGTTCGAGAAATTCATGTTTGTGAGGATTAATTTATGCATGTAAAACTCAACTAGCTTAGCTCTATCCCCAATACTTATCCTTTTGCAAAAGTTAGTAAATTTCCTATAGTCTTGTAATGAAAATGAGCCATATTGTGCCAATGTATTCATTTAAAACTGCAGCCACTATTCTTTCAGGAAAATAGCATAGGATTTGGATGGTTTCCTACAGTGTATAACTTCCATGGATAAAATTTCCATGGTGGAAATTTGTGTCTCTTTTTCTTGCAACAACTCTCCTATCCTAGTGTTTTCTTCCTATAGTTGTTATCTCATGATTGACTCTCTTAATTTTAGATCATTAAATTATTTTCCCATCTCATTGAATTTATCCACCATGAGACCCATATCCTCTACACTTTCGGATTTTTCAATCTGCATCCGTCTATGTGTTCTACCTCTTTCCTTCTCTAACTCAAAAAAGAGTGCGATGGTGAATTTCTCACGTATAATCCTACCCCCCTCAACAAATTTGTAGTAAGATTGTAGGTTGGGTTGTGGCTTGGGATATTAAAGCTCTTTGAGGCATTTTTATTCTTTTTTTAAGGTGGTTTCTCCTTCTTATAGCACTTCATGTTGCTCATATACAAGTGTTATGAAACCAGCTCAAGAAAAGACAGAAAAGATAGATCAACGCCTTAGAATTCAGCCTCTTCGAGGGGGCAACCTCCTTTACATTACATAAATGAACAATTCTTGGATGATACAAATGAAAAGACCTCCTTTCTATATATAGGAGTCTAAGGGGTCATAACATAAACAGAGCTGACATAACAATAATAATGTAAGGGCACAATAATAACAATAGTGGGCTTCTATGGGGCACATTAGTAACAATATGGGCACTACATGGGTACATCAATATAATAAGTGGGTTGTATTAATAACAATAAGGGGTTACACTAGTAGTATAGGGGCCTAACATGCCCCTCTCCTTCAAAAAGCGTTGTCCTCAACGCTTGAGTAGTTCTTGATGCTTCTGTCTAAAATTCTTGTCCTCCCATGTGGAATCTTCAGTGGGTAAGTTCTTCCACTTGATGAGATACTCTGAAATTGATCGATTTCGTAGCTGTCGAGTTCTTGTTTATGTGACTGCTCGAGGTTCCAATATGATTTTTCCTTCCTTTTCAATATCTGGCAATATTATTTGAATTGGGATCTTTTGCAACTTTTGAATAAGTTGCCATACTTCTTTGTCCTTCTTCCATTCATCCCTTGCTTCATTTATCCAATCTGGTTGGATAATAGAAATAGCACAAAACAATGCTTCCACATCCTCATCCTTGAAGAGTCTTCCCATTCGGTAAGGTTGCCATTTTTTAAGTGCATGTAGTATTGCCAACATTTCCTTCTCATAAATAGCTTGCTTTAGATGTAGCAGTAAAAATACCCAATCACCTACATCAAAACATTTTTCACTATGATGTTGATCTACCTGTTGTTTCATTTGATTTTTCACCGAAGTGGCACTATCTTTTAAAAGTTGGAGAACTTGTTGTTGATGCTCGATGTGATCTTTCACTGCTTGCATCTTTTTCTTCTTGATATGTCCTTCTATCTTTAGATTTTGAGGAGTGGTAATTTCTTCCAATCCTTTATAAGATATGGTCGGATTCATTTCTTGATGCTCGATGTGATCTTTCACTTCTTGAACATTTTTCTTCTTGATATGTCCTTTTGTCTTGCTATTTTGAGGACTGCTAATTCTAACTAGTGAATTACAAGATATGGTTGGATTCATTTCTTCTTTCTTGATGTGATCTTTCACTTCTTGTACCTTTCACTTCTTGATATTTCCTTCTATCTTGAGAGTTTGAGGAGTGGTCATTCTTGCCAATAGTTTACAAGATATGTTCTGATTCATTTCTTCTTTCTGTTTTTCTTGATCCTTTTCTTCCTCCTCTTCATATTCTATGTAAAATAATTTCTTCTCAGCACACTTATGACCTTTAGTGCATTTGCTATCACAATTGTAACAAAGCCCTTTTTCTCTTTTTTCTTCCAATTGTTGTGGTGTAACCCTTGTAGGTTGTGGAAGGCTCGGAGAAACAACACTTCCATCTTTATAGTTGTGAGGGGTATGCTTCCTGTTTTCCATAATTTTTCTTTTTACTCTGTCACAAATCCCTTTTAGTCTTTCCAATTGTTGTGGTGTTGCTCTAAAGAAAGTGTTGCTCTTTGTATCCTCATAATGTGCTATCATTTCCTCCGTGAAAATTGACCACGTAACAAGTTGTTTACGAGAACAAAGCTATTTATACCATAAAAATTGATCTAGTTCTAAATATGAATATGCAATACAAACATTTTGTAACACTTGTACACCATGTAGATCAAAATATTGCTCCATCTGAAGTATCCAATTTACCAGATCCTTGCCATCAAACTTCGTCATCTTGCTTTTTCTTGATTTTAGGAGCTCGACCTTGAAACAACTGTAACTCTGTACTTTCGAATATTTAAGTTCTGAAATTGTGATCTATAGTAGCCCTCTGTGTCCTCTTTCCAATGCCACTAGTCTTATGCAAATTGGATTCTCTTAGAAAGAGTTATGCAGAATCTGCCAAGATGACCTGATTATAGACCTTTCTAGAAGAGCAAAATTGTATGAAGTTCCACATGTCACTGTTTCGATATTTGGATCTGAAAAATGCATACAAGAAACTACAGTTCGTCCTCTTTCTGTACCTTCTTATGAAATTTCAATCTGATCCCCATAGAAAACGTTATGACGATTTTCCCCAGGTCACCTGTTTTGAATGTAATTCAGGAGTCTGCAAAAAGACTAACTTTCTCAAATCATATCTCCTCAAATATCATGCGAAAGGCTCTAAAATTCGGACCCAAGGTTCAACGCGATTTATTCTCAAATGGGTTTTTTTTGCGACTTCTGAAATGTCACAGAAAAAATGTTATAGCGAAAATTCCACGATGACCTGTTTGGAGCAGCGAAACCCTAGAATCCAAAGCTCTGATACCAAATGTTATGAAACCAGCTCAAGAAAAGACGAAAATATAGATCAACGCCTTAGAATTCAGCCTCTTTGAGGGGGAAACCTCCTTTACATTACATAAATGAAAAATTCTTGGATGATACAAATGAAAAGACCTCCTTTCTATATATAGGAGTCTAAGGGGTCATAACATAATCAGAGCCGACATAACAATAATAATGTAAGGGCACAATAATAACAATAGTGGGCTTCTATGGGGCACATTAGTAAAAATATGGGCACTACATGGGTACATCAATATAATAAGTGGGTTGTAATAATAACAATAAGGGGTTACACTAGTAGTATAGGGGCCTAACAAGAAGCCACTACTTCTTCTCTAGCAGTCCTTGTTTCTCTTGTAGCTACTTTGTTTCCTCATGTAGCTCTTCTTTTTCTTCTTGTAACATGGAATATTGTGTCTTAAACCTATGAAAGGTGACTACCCTCGTGGTGGGCCTTCCCAGAGGGAGCACATGTTACTTGTCTTTTATCTGAAGAGAAGTGATTTTTTTAATCTTCCCCTCACTAGGTCCCACTTCTTCCTTCTTGGTTATTCAGTTCTCTATGGTGATAGGGACATTGATCAGAGGATGTGGCTTCCATCGCCTTATCCTGGTGCTCTTCCTTGTTTTTAGGTATAGGGGACCTTGCATTTTCTACCTCCTTTTGGGCTTGAGAGGTGTACTCAATGTGGCCAATGTTGTAGCCACTTCTTGATCAATATTTCCTGGAGAGAGACTAGTTTGATGTCCTTGTTTCTTTGTCCCTTAAGGCTTTGAGGTATCCTTAGGCTTCTCTTTTTCTTCTACTTGTTTCTCTCCTTCTTCCTCCTTGGTTTCGATTTCTACTTTTCCTTCTCTATCCCTAATAATAGAGGTTGGTGTTCACTCTTGCTATGTGGAGGTTATGTTTTTTATTTCAATGAAATTTTACCCGTTCATATCAACAAAATCAATTGAGAGTAAAGGGTACTTTAAAAGGATGAGGGAATCCATAAAAATCATATTGATGATGTCATGGTGAATAATGCGTTTGTTTTTCCCTTCGTTGACTTTCTGGCTCATCTCAATAATAGTTTGTAGTAAGAAATGGGGAATAATGACTCTTTATGGGATAAGCAACTATGCTTTGAATGGGATCATGGAGTAAACTAAAAGGGTAGGCATATACAATGCTCAACCTCCCCTCACAGGGTATGTATTTGAAAATGTGGTAGACCACTTTATCCCAAGGGTAAGGTAGGCTCCCTCTTCTCACTCCATTTTTGTCTTCTACAAGTTTTTTGTTTTTTGTTTTGTTTTTTTGTTTCTTGTTTTTTTGTTTTGTTTTTTGTTTTTTGTTTTGGTTTTTGTTTTTTTGTTTTTTTGTTTCTTTGTTTTGTTTTTTTTTTTTTTTTTTTTTTTTTTTTTTTTTTTTTTTTTCAAAATGAGGAAATTCTTCTTGGCTTTAACACTCACTACTTTGTCCTCCTTATTCCATCAAATTCCTAAGGGTAATGTAGTCATTATGATTATGAGTTCAACATTTAGAGACATGATAATGGCTCTAAAAATAGTGGTGGCACAATCTCCATCTTAAGGATTTAGTGCCATGGAAAACTCCTGGGATATGTCATCATCATACCCCTTCAATAGTTCAAAGAAAATCAACCACTAAAGTCTCTGAAAAATATTTTCCACACAAGGATGTTGATGAATTCTCTTTGTTTCTATGGGCTCTCTTCTGTTAAACCCTCCCCCCATTTCTCCTTCTACTCCTTCTTGATGATACTTAGGTGAATTTCAAATCCTAGCCTTAGAGTAGTCTCGATTACAGAGACAATGTCAAATTTTCCCTTTTTATTAGAGGGGGAGAAGGATGCCAATAATTTTTTAATAAAAAAACTTTTCTTTGACTCTATATTTCTCTTACATAGGACAATTTCCAAAAGGGAATGACTATATAATCCTTTTCTACAAGGCACTTATTTCAAGAAGAATTTTATGGGAAGAGGTATGGAAATTAGAGAGGGAAAGGATGACTTACTCCTTTTAATTTTACTCTATCATGTGCATGAGGGTTTGAGGGAAACTTTGAATAATTTCAATTGCCTTTCTTCCTTGTATTCTCTCTTGTAGCTTCCTTTTGGGCCTTCTATAGAATCCCATAGCCTCTTGTAGCATTTCAAAGCCTCCTGTATCACCTGCAAAAAAATTTCAAGGCAGCTTGGTGGAACCATAGGGGGTATCTGGTAGAACTAGCTCATTATTCTATAACTATTTCTTGAAATAAGAGATTATACAAATGGAGTCGAGCCTTGTACTTCATATTCCTTTTGTGGTAATGGCTCGAAGCACTTAGATGCCATGGCTCTTGCACAAACTTCCCTTTTCTAACTGTTGTCCCCACTCCTTGTAATCATCACCCTCCTCCTCGTGGTTATCACCTCCTCATAATCACCACCTTATTTCAGTTGAATTTTTCACACGCACGTGTAATGGAAATGAACTTTAGTTTACCAATCAAAGGTTGGAAAGTTTAATAGCCACCTCGAACCCATAAAAAATCCTTTCTTGACCATTACACATCTTATCATCATATGCATATGGAAAAGGTGAGGGTTGTCATACCTCATCTTACATGTTATGTCAATGTGCTGGAAAAGCTTGTATGCTAGAGATGGTCTTCATAATATGATTATCTTGAAGGTGTTGATTTCCTTTGTTTCTTCTGCACGGGTCCTCATAACTCAATATTTCTTTGATTAATAACATTATTGTGTGTGCAGGTTTCTTCTGAGTGTCAAATTTGTTGTTGGTGGAATGGATGGATTATTAGGTAGTGTACCCCTTCTTACCTCAGAAATGGATCTATGATGCTCAAGGTCGCTAGATCTCTTGCTCTACAAGTGAAAAATGATGATTCTGGGATTTTTGGTGTGACTGTACAAGCTACTACATGAGGAATCCTCTTCCTATAGTAGTCATTTAATTCCTCTTTGAGACCCCACATTGCATGTGGAATTTGAGGGTAAGGAAAGAAGGGCATGAGGACAGGTTTTGAAAAATGAAAGCATATCTTTTCTATGTTTTTTTATAAACATGGAAGTGTGGAACTTGAAAGTGACCTTTAGCTAGATGGAGTGGATGGGTGATGAAATTGATGTTGGTCGACCTATCTCGAAACTTCCTGAAGAAGACATGGCCATTTATCCTCTTTATCCAATCAAATGTTCCTCTTGTAGAATTTCAAGCTCCTCATGTAAAATTACAGGCTCCTCTTGTAGCATTAGAGGCTACTCCTACAACATTACAACGAGGAGAAAAAATTATATTCTATTGTTGGCTTGATGATGGAGAGAGGTAGGGAGGTGAGTCAAGGGGGTGAAAATGCAATGGGTGGCAATCAATTTGAGAAATCCACATGTACAATATGTCTTGTACTCGTGGTTTTATTGACTATCTAGAGTCCTAAAAAAAGAGAGAGATGTTAGTACAACTACTGTAAGAACTCCTTCCTTTTGGTTTTATTTTCTCTTTTTCTCTCTCTTTTTTAGACATGCAAGTTATCTCTACAAAGGTTTTCAACCCGCATGCATTCCCTAGGCACCTAAGACGATGTTTTCACCTCAGGATCTTTTCATATTTTTAATTATTATTATTTTTGTTTCGGTTTTTGGTTTTTTTTACTCCTAGGCTACCTTAGGGAGGTTTTTAGCCCTGGAGTTGGCTTCAAGTGCCTCATGGAGGTTCTCATATAGGCCCTGTTATTTATTTATTTATTTATCTTATATTTTCTTGGGACTGAGGACTCTGAGCCTCCGAATCACATTAAAGTCTCTGCTGATTGAACTAACAAATTATTCCTTGGACATAGGTATTTTATACTACTTTAACCTATAACCATTGACAAGTAAGGGGATCCCTTCCTCATCAATTGTTATGGTCTAAACAAACCCATTCTCATGACATTTATCTACTAGATAGGGACCCAACCATATTGTCATTAACTTTCCCTTGAAATCATTGAACCTAGAATCATACAGCAGGGCCCAATGTCATTCTTGAAAAGTATTCTCTTCGATGTGTTTGTCATGCCAAATTTTCCTTTGTAGTTGGATTACCTCAATGTGAAGGAGGGATTTCATCCTAAATTCATGTGTACCATTGATTTGGAGTAGCATCTCCTATTGTGCTATAGTGAGATCCAAGTCTAACTCGAATTCTAGCCTTAAGGTATTATATTCAAATTCATTAGACAACAGGGCCTTCTTCTCATATACTATTTGAAATGGGGTAAATCTAGTGGTGGTCTTCCAACTAGTTTTGTAGGTCCAAGTAGATTTCACAAGTATGTCTACCCAATTTTTCTACTGTCGCTAA
The DNA here is from genome assembly GCA_031772625.1 of Pinus tabuliformis. Classification (NCBI taxonomy): domain Eukaryota; kingdom Viridiplantae; phylum Streptophyta; class Pinopsida; order Pinales; family Pinaceae; genus Pinus; species Pinus tabuliformis. The sequence continues at coordinate 1,319,927,989 of CM062805.1, read as the reverse complement.
CAACATTGGTAAGAATTTTCTCAAGTGCTCTATTTGTGACTTCAACCTATGCATTTTCTTGAGAGTGATAGGTAGTGGATGTCCTGTGCTTGATGTGGTGCTGCTTCATGAGATCTCCAATCAGATTTGAAGTAAATTGTGCTCCTTGATCAGTGGTTAACTCCCCTGGAAAACCAAACTTGTTGAAGATGTTCTCCCTCATAAATTCATCCACCTTTGACTCAATTATTTCCTTTACTAAATTTGTTTCAACCCATTTAGTAAAGAAATTAATGAACATAATGATATATCTCTTCTGTCCTAATGGGGGATCAATAGGTCCAATGAAATCCATACCCCACTTATCAAATGACACTGAAGTCACTTGAGGTTGTAAGGGAATTTCATTCTTGGGTGTGGTTTTACCCATCCTTTGGCATTGATCATACCTACTGGTGTACCTTCTCACATTGTTATGTAAACCGAGCCAATAATAACCTGATTGTATAAATTTGAAGGCTACCCTCTTAGTATAAAAGTTCCCCCCACAGGGTCCATCATGGCATGCTGAGTGGATTTAAAAGACCTCCTCTTCCCTCACACATCTCCTCAAGATCTTGTATGGTCCCAATCTGAAAATATTTCCCCCAATCCAAGTGAATGGGGCACTTTTCGTGACAATATTTCTTATCTCCTTAGAAGATAGATTAGGAGGGAACCTCACAACAAATAGTTGCCTATATAAACAAACAAAGGAGAAAGAAACAATATGGCAAAGAGATGTTCATCTGGAATTTAATCATCCACCATTTCTTCATTTCCTATAGGTAGGGTTAGTCTTGACAAGAAATTCAGAACCACATTCTCTTTCCCTGGTTTGTCAATAATAGTCAAATCAAATTTTTATGATAATAACAACCATCTAATTATCCTAGCATTGACAATGGGTTTATTCATTAAATAATTAATGGTTACATGGTTAGTGTAAACAAAAGTTGGATAACTAGTTATATAAAGCTTAAACTTTTTAAAAGAGTGTACCACTTCCAAGAGTTCCTTTTCAGTGATAGTATAATTTAGATAAGATAAGGAAATTTGTTTTCCACTTGTCTTAAGGACACCCATACAATGTTTTCTAAGTAATTTGTGTGTATATGGAAAGGTAATTCCGAGTTGGGACCTCTAAGGATGGGTGAAGTCATAAGATTTTATTTCAGTACTTCGAAGGCTTCTTGATAGTTGTTTGTCCACAAAAATCTGAATCTTTAGCAAGCAATCCAAGCAATGTTGAAGCCAATTTACTAAAGACTTTCATAAAACTTATATAAGACCCAACTAATCCAACGAAATTCTTGACATGTCTTTGTTTTTGAAGGATAGGGACCTTTTTAATGATGGAAATTTTGTTAGGGTCAACTTGCATCCCTTCCTTAGATATAGAATGACCAAGGACAATCCCTGCATTCATAAAAAAATGTCAATGAAAGATTCATTTTAATGCATTTCTTTAAGAACTTTCACAAATTAGAAAGAGCTTCCTCGAAGTCACACCCATAAGGAGTGAAATCATCCATGTATATCTCAACAAAGTCATGAACAAGTTCAACAAAGATACTTAGAACTGCCCATTGGAAAGTAGTAGAGGCATAACATAGATTGAATCGAAGGACTTTATAGGAAAAGGTACCACAAGAACATGTAAATTTTGTCTTATCTTGATCTTCTAACTAATATAGATTTAATTGTATCCACTAAATCCATCCAAGAAGGATAATAATTTGTTTCCTGCAAGGCCATCTAAGACTTTTTCAATGAAGGGCCAAGGAAAATGGTCCTTCTTTGTATCCTTGTTAAGTTCTACATAATCAACAAAAAATATTCCACTTCCCATTTTCTTTGGGACTAAAATAAGAGGTCACATTTTTACCCCGGCTGGTTAGTTACTTGGCTAGATGTCAGAGGAGGGTGTTACAATGTGGTATCATAGCGGGTTTCGTTCTCTCTAGGTGGTTTCTAGTTTCCGTTCTTTTTGGGTGATATCTCATACCACATAGTGGTATTAGAGCATGGTTCATCCCTTACATTGGATGGGTGGTGTGCTGGTTATGCATTCATGTTGGCTGCATATGTTTTCCCTTTTCTTATAGTTCATGCACTTGTTTCATTTTCATAGTGTTGATCATGGTTATAGTGATGTGTCCATGTGAGGGTTGATGGTGTTGTTGTGGAATGTGTCATGATGAGTGTATGGTTGTATATGAAATTGTTATGCACGTTAGTGTCTATATGTTTTTATGCATGCATTTTCATGGTTATGGTTATTCATTTATGGTAAGTCAAAAATGCATTGAGAGGTCATTATATGCAATTAGGTCATCATGACGATATTGGTATGTTATGATACTAATTTGATGGCTGAGATAGAGTAGGAGATGTAGGTCATTAAAGAAGTCACAACATTGGACCTCGAGGAAAGAGCATGTCGTCATACATGTTTGTGTGTTGGGAATACATGTATGTACGTTAAGGATTGTTATATGCATTATGATTATGTGTATGCCTTTCATTTTGTTGATGTTATGGTTACATACATGATAGATGCTAGTTGATTAGTGTAGTCATATGCACATGAGTCTGATAATCATCAGTGATAGTAACATGTGGTTTTATCCATTACTATTGTTATTTTATGATAGTTAGCTTGATGATTAGGTTATATATTGTTGATGAGCATCATATATAACCTATTGTTGTTACATGCTAGTAACATGATTAGGGTTATTACATTTCAATATTGATGTTACATGTATCATACTAATTTGGATTGGTCGATGCAAATGGTTAGGGTTATGAAATTCATGTATGAGTTAATATGTTGTGGTATTATGTCATACTAATCTAGACTGACTACACAGATGTGATTATTATATATGAATGATAATTCTTTATGAGTCTATCATGTGAACATGTTAGCTAGTGACTATTATGGATATAATGACCTTATTTATGGTTGAGTTGGTATGTTGTGATGTTGTATCATGATAAACTAGATTGATTGTGTAGAAAAGGTATCCACCCCTAAGATACATTAAGGTATGAGCTTGCTTATGTTGTCTACTTCATGCCTGAATGTTTGATTATGTCATCTATTAGGTGTTTGAGTGTTGATTTCTATTATGTCATCTATTTGTTCATGAATGTTTGATTAATCACATGATATGAGACATGGCATAGATGTGTTCAAGTACAAGATAGTCATTTGTTTATGGTAGTGTGATGTAGGGAGTTGCATGGCAAGAAACATTGCAATGAAATATTAAAGAAGGCTCAGGTTGAGCTTTCACTTGGAATCATTGGAAACCCATGGGGATGGAGTCATGGTATATGTTTCTAGTCTTGTGCTTTTGGTCTTTTGTGATTTTTTGAGCTTGATTTGTGGTTTTGTTTATGTCTAGTACAAGGCCTTGCCTCTTTGTTTGTAATGTCGTATTGCTATTGGTTTTCATGGTTTTCTTCTTTTTGTGTTTTTTCTTGCCTTTTATTTCTTGAGGGTGTTGGGAATTGGTTAGGAAAGAGGAAATTTAATGGATCTCACAGAGAGTTGAATGAAACCTAGCATATGACATAAGACCTGAATGAAGCTCGATGCATGAGTAAGGCCAGTTGAAGGTAAGAATATGACAACTGGTTGGATTGGTTCGGTCCATGTGTGTAAATGGGCAGTGGCAGTTTAGTCATGAGAAAGGTAATCAGGAAAGGTAAGGTAAGTAGATTTGAGTCATGAGGTTCCTTAACTATGCTGGGAAATCTTGCTCTCAATGTTGTGCATTGATAAAGGGCATTATGTTAATAATGGCCTTATGATGTCTAGTGATTATGTTGTGATCATGATTTATTTATGCTAATGTTTATAAACATATGTATGGATCTATGTTGTTATATGATAAGGTCATCATAGATCATGATTGTTTTATGTTGATGTTCATATGTATACATGTTTGTATGTCATTGTCTAGGAGAATCATGAGTGATCATTCTTGTGGAGGAATGATTGCTTATGCATGTGAATGGCATGAAGAGGTTCCTGGTTCATGAGGAATCAAGTCAGAAAAGTAGTCATGACAAATATATGAGTTCAATATCATGAGGATATGAATTGATATAACAGTCTTATTGGTTATTAGTTTCATTGAAAACCGAGGATGGTGTTCCCCCAAGGGGGAGGGTTTTGTAACAACTCTGGTTAAAAATCCATGTAAATATAAAAATATAAGAACACAGTCATGTGACACATAATCCAAGCTAAACGGTGGGAAAAACATCCTATTGGGTTTTCATTTCATTTATTAAGGCTAAGGAATTTAGAAAAGGAAATGGAAAAGGATTTGGAAAGGTGAGAGGCGTTAATTGGCGTTTCATTTATGAAATAATGGAAAATGGCAAAAAAGGAAGGTGAAGGGTCACAAATTGCATGAGGAGGAAAATGTAGGAAAATAATGCAAATTGAAGAAAATAGAGGCCTCATTGATAAAAAGTTATCTGAGGATCAGTGGGCAGACTTGGTCAGTGTAAGATTTTGTTAGTTCAATTTTGTAGCTCTCTCTCTCATACTCTTGGACACTTAGGGTTTTCTTGGAGCACCCTTGGAGGAGTGTGGCATACTTGGAGTTTTAGAGCAAGAAGGAAAAGGAAGAGTAGGAAATATAAAGAGGACATCATGATCAACATCTACAATGGGTTTTTCTTCCAAGTGCCAAGTTCCATGTATGATTTTCTTTCTAGTTTTGGCATGCATGGCATATGCATCTAGTTTCTTGGTTATGATTTTTCATTGGAATGGAGGATTGCCTAGATTGATAATGGCTTTTCCTAGCCTTGTCACTTCCTGGATAGACATGGTGTTGTTGGTTCATTTCTTTGTTTTCCTAGTTGGTTCTCTTGTTTCCTTTAGCTTGGGTGGAGTTACTAGTTCCTAGAGCCTTGGTTGGATAAATTCTCTAGATCCGTGTAGGAGTTTGGGTTGAGTTACTATTCTTGGAGCCTTGGTTGGAAGAATTATTTGGAGCACTATAACAACTTGGGTTGAGTTACTATTCTTCGATTCTTGGTTGGAAAAACGCTCTGGACACGTTAGTTGGTTGAGTTACTAGTCCTAGAGCCTTGGTTGGACAAATGCTCTAGATCCATGTATCAATTGTGGGCTCAGCTACTAGTCCTAGAGCCTTGGTTGGAAAAAATTCTGTAGAATCTGGAAGGCTTGGGTAGGGACCAATCCGGTGATGGTTATGATGTGTGACTGTGAGGTGGGATCTTTTTTTGATGGGTTGAGGTGGTTTTGCCTCTGGACACCCTAAACGGTTTTGATTGATGTGTTTTATGAGATCCCACATTCATGCTTGGAATATGGCACGGGGGTGAATGGATGAAGAGATTATGGCTCAGTCATTCTATGGTCATGTGGAATGTGGTAGTTCGATCTAGGGTGGGCTTTTTGTTATAGCTCCAAATCTCACTCTTATGGTTTGTGATGCTGCACTCATGGCCTAGGGCAACCCCTCCTTCCAGACATGGTCCAAAAATTTAAAAAACAATGTTTTATCCCTTATACGCGACATTGCACTGAGTTAAATGTGTGTATATGTGGGTAGGCATATACCCAACCCATGTATATGTATTAAAACACTTAAAAAAATATAAAACTCCTTAATTTCGGGCAGAGATCGCGGGTTTTACTTGTTGATCACCTGCCAGTGCCCGTGGCCCAACTATTCCCAACCAACTCCCAACTAAAATACTACTTTGGGAGAAGTATAAAAAGGCTTCAATGGGAAGGCCTAAGGGAGGAGAGAAGAGAGAGAAAGGTTATTATGCTGAGATTTCCCTGACTAGGTCTGAAAATCCTTGTGCCTCTTGAACTTCCCCCATTTGTATAGGAAACCCTTGTTTCCTTGTGTGTTGATGTCCATCCACTACTTGTGTTGTCATGGAGTAAGTCATGAAAGGAGTTTGTTAAAGGCTTGAGGCTGGATGAATCCAGAAGAAGGCTTTGCTTGGAGCCTACGAAAGGACGACTTAGGTGAAATTATTCCTTTTCTGTACTTTATTTATCTATAATAAAAGAAACACATGTCTTGGTTCCTGATATAAATCTTCTTCATGTTTATGATATTCATGTTAGAATTCATATGTGAATGGTTGTTTAAATTTCATAACTAACTACCTTTCTTTATAATATGAAGATGGTTTCTTTATAAGGTTTAGTCCATATACTGTTGTACTCTCGAGAATTGGTTGTTTTGTAGGTCAAAGGAGAAAAAGGAAATCCAAGAAGGGTTTGGACCCTAAAGGACCTTCTCAAATGTAGGACCTTAGGTACGCCCCTTATCATAGAATTTGTTTATATTAGCATAATGGCTGTGTGAATGTGTGTTTCTTTGTATAAACAACTTTCAGTCTACTAGGGTTTCAACCCAAAAGCCCTAGGGGAACATTTCCCTTAACAAAATTTGCGACTCCACTGGGGACAACACTATTGTTGTTCCTAGTTTGGGTGTTTTCAAGCCAATTAGGGCTCAGCTGCCTATTTGCTTGTTGTTGTTGTGTGGTCTGTTATTGAATTCTAAGTTTTGCCAGTTTATTCAGATTGTTTTTTATTTTTCTACAAATCTTTTATATACGCTATTTTTCTTGCTTACAGAGGCATATATACGCATGTTTCCTTAAGTAAACCCATGTATACGCAGGTTTCCTTAAGCACAGTCACGTATACACGCAATCTGTACATTAGTACAGTTGCGTATATCTTGCAATTTTCAAGATTTTTAAATCTTTTTGTCTCCGAAGGTCTATCTGATGGTTTAATTCAGTCTTAAATAGTCACTTTCCAGTATCAGTTGTTAGTTTTACATCAAGCATCTTGTTCCAAATTCTCTCTGATTGTAAGAAGTGTTGGTCTTGTTTTTGTTGTTGCAAGCGTCATTGTTTTTTCTTAAGCATGCAAGATTTCTTGTTAGGAATCTTGGCTGCTCTGATTCATCAGAGCGGTAAGATTGATCTCAATCTTTGTGTTAAATCTTGTTTTTGGTGACTTTTTGTTTGCTTGACAAAACCGCTTTTTGTGACCATCCACTTTTTTGTTTCATGAAAGTTGTTGATTGATACTTTCTTGAAATTTGTCTTTTTTGATCTTTTGGTCTTTGTTGCCAAATCTTTCATTGCTGCTTTCGATTGTTAAGAGTGTATTTAAACACATTTCTTTTTGTTGATTTTCCACCCATTGTGTGGTGTCAACTTGCAAAAGTGTTTTTGGCCTATTCTTCAATCACAAAGTTTCAGTCTTGTTGAGAGAATTTTTGAAAAGACATCTTTGTTGTTGCTTTTGAAGAAAACTTTTTGAAAAACTTGGTTTTGCTTTCTTGAACTTTGTTTTGATTTGGTTTCCTTTTAGTGAATGAAAGTTCTTTTTGTTTGTCTTGAAACTTGTTTTTAGTGTTTAGACAAAATCAATGGTAGCATCTCATATTCCATCTAAACATTTTAAGTGGAAAAATAAAAATTGGTAAGCAAGCAACTTTCATTTCTTGATTTTAGAGTAGTTTTGAGTCTTACATCAGCATATACTTGTTGCATTAGGATAGATTTGCATACCTTTTTAGGCATCCATAGCTTTGTTAACTTTTGTGAGTGTGAAGCGTGAATTAAAGAAAGGAAAAGAAAATTTGTTTTATTAGAAGTTCCTCTGAACCCTGTAGAAATTTCTTTTCATTGAAAAACAAAAACAAGTGCATTTGCATGTAGTTTGGTTTTTATTAATTTCTTTTGCGTCAAAACACCACTATTTTCACTTACGTTTATCCCTTGACTTAAAGAACAACCTATTTTAAAACCAAGCGCTAATTAAAATTCACTAAAACTTTTTTTTATCAAGTTAGATACACCAACAAGTTTTAGGATTTTAGGGCCTTGGATTAGGCGAGTGGAGAGTTAACTCTCCAAGGCCATTTAAACTGTCAAACATAGGAGTCTGAATAGTGAGTGAAAATCCAATAGAGTTATGAAGACTAGGTGTGGAGTACTAAAAAGGTATGTTTTTGATGATCATTTCAATAGATTTTCAGTAGAACTTGTGAACCTTTTTGCATCATGAATTTGGAAAACAATAAAGAATTATAACAAAACATGTGGGATTAATATGCAAGACTTAACCGCTGATTTTTGTCATTCTCCTGTGCAGGAAAGGGTGAAAATGAGGAGCTGTTGTTCCAAAGAAAAAGACAAGAACAGGGTAACTGTTGTCCCTTTGACGGGGGACCGAGTGCAAACAAGGCTAAGCAGATCAAAGCAAACCGGCCCGGAAAAGGAGGAGAAGGCACCAGCTCGGCGGAGGAGAAAAGAAATGATTAAGGATTAACAGTTTGGCGAATACCTTAGGATCTTTGATCCTGAGGGATCGCTGCTTTATCTATCTTGTTACTTAGACATCTCCGCCGTCACCCTTATATAAAGGGATAATACTATTAGCTTTGGAAAGTTATGCTTTATGTAATTTTCTGTTAAAGATCAAACTTTGATAATCGAGTCTCATTGAGAATTGGTTCATTGTACTTTTGTTTTATGCATTAATATAAACTTGGTGATTATCTTATCTCTACATCTCGATTAGCTTAAAGCGGTGTACCCTTGGAGGCTAAGGGCTCGGCCCCTGAGGACACTTGCTTCTGTATCACTACAACTTGATTTCTGCATGGTTTGCTTATCGTCGTTATTTGGTAATCTGATATGCTTTATAAGTTGACATCACATGCTCTGTTAAGATTAATTCATTAAGGTTTTTATGGACAGAATTGTTGTATTGACTCTGCATTATATTACTGATCCTTTCATAGTTGATTGAATGTTATTAGTCTTGACCGAATATTATCACTGTTCTGTTACAGAGCTTTTGTGCTGTACATTCATGTTATAGAATTTATCCGAAAGTTGTGTTCTTTACGATTGTTGGATTCAAGAGTAATGTTGTTCCATTTTGGAACGCAGTCGTATTCCTGTTAATTAAGATTGATACTAGATCAGATTACTCTTCAAGCGTGTTGTGTGTGTATATGATTTCAAAGCGTTGTTCCATAACTTATCAGTAATTAATGTTGTTCTATTAGTGTGTGCTGCTTGATTTTCCTTAAGAATGAAAGATTGCTATTTGATTAAAATGAGTGCATTTGAGTTAGTAGATTAAGTTTGATTACTGCTCGCGAGACTTAGTTGTTTGATTGTTGTTCCATTTCAGAATTGTTGTTCCATTTTAACATTGCGGTTCTATTCCAGATTTGTTGTTCAATTTCTTATTTGTTGTTCCATTTTTCTATCTACCGTTTCATTTACTCGCATTTGTTGTTTTGGTGTGAGAGACGATCAGTGGCTGTAGTGAGCCTCGACATTTACTGTCTAGCTTCCAGACCCGTTGTCCATTCTCTAATTTTATTTCCATCAGTTTCCAAAGGGATGGGCTATTGCTGCTGAACCCTTGACTGATAAGTTGCCCAATTTCTGAGTGTGTGATTTATTCCTTTGAAGTAACTTAGTTATAGATAAGCATCCGTTTACTCTTGTATTTTTGAACGCTGTACTACTAGCATTACTCTAAAAAATGATAGCCTCAGACTAAGACACCCTTTGAAATAACAAAATGCTCCCAGATTGACATATTAATGTGAGGTAATTAGAGGTGAAAGAGACCCTTTTTATAGTTCTACATTTTGGCGCCATTGCCAGGGAAAGAGTGTAGCCATTTTTCTTTTTCAGAGTAGTGTACGAACCTGTTAGGGAAGAGTTGGATCTTAAAAATGGAAGGTAAGAACCTGCGTGCGGAGCATGTCAAAGCCCTGCTCCACTGTCTGCTTTCCTAATAGATTTGTTGTTGCTTTGTTTGAATAGAATTTAGTAGTTCATTTCAGTGCATGACTAAGCAGAAAAAACCAGAAAAAAATATCAAACCTCCACCCAAACCTGAAAAAGCTAAGGGGCTGGTGACCCTTGGCCGAGCGACCTTCATAGACGAAATCTATAAGAAAACAGAATCTCAGCCATCAGTAGGCCCCAGGAAAATCATTTCTAAACAACCTACTAGTTCCCTTCAGGCCAGAGGATCAACATCTGTAGCCTTTGCTAAGGTGCATAGTCAAACTGAAGAGCAGGACATTCAAGAAAATGAAAATTCTACTCCAGAACTATTGCAGGAAGGGAATTTCAGCAACTTTTGTGAAGGAGAAGGAGAAACAAGGGAAACTAAGGAACCAAAATCTCCTATTGGAACAAATCAACCATTAAATAGCCCAGATAAGGGGAGCGTTGCAAAAATCATTGTTGAAGGAACCCAATCTCCTCAGACATCAGGTATTCTCTTTATCCCAGATAAAGGAAGCGCTATTAAAACTATCCCTGTCAAAGCCATTCCCTCTCAACCTAGGAATACCCTCCTAGATATCCCAGAAGGTTATTGGCATATATTCGATCCTATGGCTCAGAACCAGCCAAACACTCAAACCTCTACATTACAATACCCTATAGTGGATTCTGTAGCAAATGCGCCCATGAAAGCTATCCCTCTTCAACATATCCCTACATTTCATGGTCTCACATCAGAAGATCCGGATGCATTTTTATTCGAATTCGATCTGTCGTGTAGGGGATATGATTACACCACCGATCCCCAAAAATTGAAATTATTCCCCTCTACATTAAAAGGGGCTGCTTTAAGATGGTTTATGGGACTAGGTGGTGGGGTCATCAACAATTGGGATTAAATGAAAGAATCTTTCTTAAAAAAATATCAGGACTATTGTAGGTCTAGAGAATTAAAGGACGAAATATTTCAAATGACAGCCAAACCGAATGAGACATTAGAGGAGTATGTGGAACATTTTCAGTACAATCTACAAAGATCTCCTTATGCATCACTACCTTTACCTGATAATGTGTTAAAAACTGCATTGATAAGGGGCATGAAGGAACAATGGATTGAAACATTAAACATCATGGGAAAAGGGGATATTTATCAAGAGAATTTTGCTGACATCATTGATTTATGTATCAGGAGTTCGAGAGGCAACACAAGAGTAAAACCGACAGGATATGATCGGTTTGTAAGAGATAATAAAATACCAACAAAAGGAGTAACATGTGTAGAGATTGGAATTTATTGGAAAATTTTAAAACTGATATTCTGGGGACACTAACTACACAACTTGATATTATGCAGGCTAAACAAAAGGAGATGGAGGCAGAACAAAATTTGGCGATATTCTGTCCCTGATGCAGGAAAAAGCATAGTCACAAGGAATGTCCACTAGATACAGTGCAAAAATGCGCCATCTGTACAAAAGATCACCTTATGGAGAGCTGCCCCTCACTTCTTGGATTTAAAGCAGTATATAAGGAAGCAGAAGAAGAATCAGAATCGGTGTACTTGATCAACCAGCGCTGCCAGTGGTAGTCGAGACAATCTGGTATGTTTCCAGACCCAACTTCTTCTTGTCAGCCTCCACAGTATAATGCTCAACAATATAGTATGTGGCAAAGTCAGTCCCAACCCCCACTTTCAAACTGGTCACAACAGTCATTTCCTTCTTCAAACCCATGGTTGAATCAGGCAAGCCAATCTGGTTGGCCGAATTTCCCTTACACTCCACCATATTGGAAAAATAGCCTATATCCTCCACAATGGACTCCCCCTACTTCACAAAGTTCACCCTGGCAGACAAACTAGAAAAGACCGATGCACCAGCCAGTAGGAACTATTCCACTCCCTCAACCTACTCTGCCAGCCTTACAACAAAATCCCCAGTCTAATCTGAGACCGCAACTCCCAGCCCAACCCAACCCCAATCCAAATAACAGACCGGTCCAATCTCTTCAAATTGTAGAATCACCAGAAATAGGACCCGACCTAAGGGAGTGTAATGATCTTCAGTTATGATCTGGACGTATTATTGAAACTGAGGGAGATAAAATAGTTCATATTGAAGATCAGTTACCAAGAGAACATCAGTTGCAACAAGAGGATGTAAATAAGCAACAGACTCATAATCAAGCAACCACATCCTCTCCTCCATCCCCAGAACGATTAGTCATACCTCGACCTTTATAGTATCCTGAATTCGACATTGTGGGAGAATTACAAAATCTGTACATAAAAATCCCATTCCTCCAAGCCATTCAAGACATTCCTATATACGCAAAAAATATCAAAGAATTATGCATAAAAAAACCAAGGAGGAATATATCAACTAATCCAAGAGTCCAAGTAGTCGGTACTTTATCTGATTTACTATCCGGGAAAGAAACACCCATTAAATATGAAGACCCAGGAAATCCAAATGTAACTGTTAAAATTTATGGTCAGACCTTGTCTAATGCCTTAGTTGATCTAGGAGCTGCAATTAATATTTTAACAACCACTACTTGCCAAAAGCTCGGCATTACATCTGTAGAACCCACCTCTACTTTGTTAGAATTGGCTGACCTATCTGTGGTTAGACCAGAGGGTACTCTACATGATGTCATGGTCTCTGTAGATTCCTAGGAATATCCAACCGATTTCCTGATAATTAATCCAAAAACTCGACTTGATGGACACCCGCTAATCCTAGGTAGACCTTGGCTTGCCACTGCTGATGCTTACATTGGTTGTCGGCAAGGAAATATGACCATAACCAAAGGACCAAATATCAAGAATTTAGTTCTATATCCTCCACCACAACCAAGTGTCACAATAATTAAAACTGACAAACACCCTGTATCATACCTTACTGATAACAATAGACCTCCATTAACTATACAAGAGGCACTTGATTTTAAATATCAAACAAAAGATGATGCCATTAATAACTTCATTAGTCGAATTGAATCCGGATCTTGCACACAGTGTCACATGACAAAAGCAACATTTGATAATGAATTAGAAGAAGATCCTCTGAAAGATACGCATGACCAAACAATACCTGTTACTTTTGTTGCAAATAGTAAAATTGTGGAAATTGAACCGGGAAAAACTTTAAATATCAATGCCAACCTCACACCTGAACAAGAAACGAAGCTCATCCATTTGTTAAGAAAATATCAAGAAGCATTCGCATGGGATTACCCTGATATGAAAGGAATCGATCCCCAATTGTGTAAACACCACATTTATATAGAAAAAGATGCCAAACCCGTTCGTCAACCGCAAAGGAGACTTAATCCTCATCTAAAGGATGTGGTAAAAGCTGAACTTTAGAAACTTTTAGATGTCAATTTTATCTATCCTATTTCTGATAGTAAATGGGTCTCTCCGCTTGTGGTGTTACCAAAAAAGAATGGGAAATGGAGAATTTGTGTGGATTACAGGGAACTAAATAAAGCAACACAAAAAGACCACTTTCCTCTCCCATTCATAGACCAAGTATTAGATACTTTAGCAGGAAAGAAATTCTTTTCTTTCCTGGATGGCTTAAGTGGATACAATCAGATTCAGATTGCCCCTAAAGACCAGGACAAAACTACTTTTACTTGTCCTTGGGGAACATTTGCCTATCGAGTTCCACCTTTTGGCTTATGTAATGCTCCTGCCACATTCCAAAGGGCTATCCTTAGCATTTTTGTAGATTTAATAAATGATGAACTTGAATTATACATGGATGACTTTACACCATATGGAGATGATTTTGATCTAGCACTAGACACCCTAGAAAAAGTCCTATAACACTTCATAGTTACCAGGCTTTGCTTAAGTCACGAAAAATGTTACATGATGATGACTGAAGGACTTATCCTAGGACACTATGTTTCAGCAACCAGCATTCAGGTAGACCTGGCCAAAATCCAAATAATTTTGCTTATTCCCACTCCTACTACTCAAACAAAGGTACGCAACTTTATTGGATTTTCTGGTTATTATGGACGATTTATAGAACATTATTCGCACATTGCTGCACCTTATATATGCACTAACTGGTAACGTTGATTTTCTTTGGACAGAAAAAATGTGAGCGTGCTTTCAAGGATTTAAAGAAGCTCGTATCCACAGCCCTAGTCCTTCGAGGACCAAACTGGTATTTGCCATTTCAGATATCATCTGATGCCTCAGATACAGCCATTGACGCATTCGTTGGGCAGGAAGAAGATAAAAAACCATATGTTATCTATTACATCAGCAAAAATTTATCCCCTGTTGAATTAAATTACACTGTTACTGAAAAAGAATTCCTAGTTGTAATACATGCTGTCAATAAGTTTAGACATTATATTACAGGCTATCCTGTTATCTTTTATATAGATCATTCTGCCATAAAATATTTAGCAAATAAGTCTGTCACAAATGCCAAAATAACTAGATGGTTGATTTTATTGCAGGAATTTGATATCACAATCAAGGATCGGCCTCGCAAAGAAAACCCTATAGCCGATTTTCTCTCAAGAATGCCAAAGCTAATTGATGCAGCAACAGTTGAAGATCAATTTCCGGATGAGCATCTGTTTGTTGTTGCCATTCAAACACCCTGGTATGTAGATGTTGCCAATTACCTCGCAGTAGGTAAACTACCAAAACACCTAACCCATAATGAACGCAAACAGATTGTTCAGAAGAGTACTCGATTTTTGTGGATTGGGGGCTATTTGTTTCATACAGGGGTAGACATGCATATCAGGAGATGTGTTCGAGAAGATGAAATCTTTGACATCCTAAAAGCCTATCATGATGGACCATGTGGTGGACACTTCGCTGAGCGTAGAACTGGACATAAAGTATTGCAGACAGGATATTATTGGCCCATGATTTTCAGAGATGCAAAGAAATTTGTCCAAGCCTATGACAGCTGCCAGCGAGCAGGACGTCCTGGTCAAGCTGACGAGATGCCTCTGAAACCACAGTTAGTCATTGAACCATTCGAGCGATGGGCTCTTGATTTCGTTGGACCCATCAACCCATCATCAAATCAGAAAACATATATCTTGGTGGCAACATAATATGTCACCAAATGGGTTGAAGTAGAAGCATTGCCAAGAGCCACAGAGGACTCTGCCATACAGTTCCTGTTCCATCTATTTGTACATTATGGCCTTCCAAGGGAAATAGTTACAGATGGAGGACCACAATTTGCTAAGAATAGATTAGCTGCAACACTCAATAATTATCACGTCCAACATAAAATCACTACTCCATACCACCCACATGTGAATGGACAAGTAGAAAGGAGCAATAACGTAATAGAATCAATCCTAACGAAAACCATTACGTCACATAGGTGTGATTGGGCTGCCAAACTACCTGAAGCACTCTGGGCCTATAGAACAACATGGAGGAGCACCACTAGTTACTCACCTTATCAATTAGTGTTTGGAAAGCAACCCATTTTTCCCATAGAATTTGAAATCCAAACATTATGAGCAACACAGGAAGTTGGCTTAGATCTAAGCGAGGCACAGATTAATCGACTACAACAGATCAATGAGTTGGATGAAATTAGGCTCTCTGCACTTCAAAATACAGCACTGATTCAACAGTAGCGAGCTAAATGGCATGATGCGCTCATTAAAAACAAAGTCTTCCATGAGGGAGACTAGGCTCTTTTGTATGACTCTAGGTTTCATGACTTCCCTGGGAAACTCCAGACTCGTTGGTTGGGACCATACGGAATCCAGAAGGTACATGACAATGGGACCCCTACTCTAATCACCATCGACGGTTTTGGATATGCCTTCAAAGTAAATGGCCACCGAGTTCGTGTCTATCGTAAACCACTCACTCGGGAATCCTCCTGCCAGCAGCTATGCCGAGACACTGATATGGAGATTTTAGGAGAGGAAGAGAGGTCTTCCTCACTTGTAATTCATTAAGGAATTAATTTCTTTTTACAATTTGTACATAAGTTCTTTTCTTTGAGTCGTTCTTGTACATATGTTTGAACTAATGTTTTCCTGTCATTTCGCTGTTCCTTTTCTTTCTCAAAAGAACAAAATTTCGATTTTTGCCGTTCCGTTTGTAAAAGAATGGCATTTGTGTGTTTCTGTTGTTCCTTTTCAAAAGGAACAACATTCTTGATTTTTGCTGTCCCTTTTCAAAAGGAACAACATTCTTGATTTTCTGTTGTTCCTTTTCAAAAGGAACAACATTCTTGATTTTCTATTGTTCCTTTTCAAAAGGAACAACATTCTTTATTTTTTGTTGTTCCTTTCAAAAGGAACAACATTCTTGATTTTTTGTTGTTCCTTTTCAAAAGGAACAACATTCTTGATTTTTTCTGCTATTCATTTTTCAAAGGAATGGCATTTGCTTCTTCTGCTGTTCCTTTTTCAAAGGAACGACATTTGCTTGTTCTACTGTTCCTTTTCTAAAAGGAACAACATTTTGATTTTTGTTGTTCCTTTTTCAAAAGGAATGGCACTGCGGTGTGTTTGCTACCCCTTTTCCAAAGGCACAAGATATTTTTGATTTCTGCTGTTCCTTTTTCAAATGGACGGCATTTTTGCGTCTTTTGCTATTCCTTTTTCAAAGGAACAACATTTTCAATGGTTGCTGTTCCTTTTTCAAAAGGAACGTCATTTCGAGTGTTTTGCTGTCCTTTTCCAAGAGAATAGCATTTTTTTTAATTTTTGTTGTTCCTTTTTCAAAGGAACGACATTGGTGTGTTCTGTTGTTCCTTTTTCAAAAGGAACAGCATTTTCACTTCTATCTATGCTCCTTTGTTGGAACACCGTTAGCATACTTTTTCTCTCCTTTTGAAACAACTCATTCCTTTTGCTGACCTAAATTGAGGATGCTCCTTGCTCCTGTTCTTTCAAAGTCTTTAAGATACAGCTATGCACTTATGCAATGAACACAAAATCACAACATACTAAAATCCGCAAATTATAAATCGCTATCTTTATAAGGCTCTATATTGGTAAGAGGACAAAAGGAAGGACACACTTATTCATCATGTTTTGTTGTCATTGTCTTACTAATTTTTCTTTGATTAGTTATCTTTATCATGACATTCCTTTTAATCCTCTTTGATTATTATTTAGGAATAAGAGCAAAGGGTTTATATCCTCCTATTGAGATGATAAGACTTCTTCCACCATTCCTACTCTTAAGGAGTGTTGAACCACCCTTTGTGTATAAATAAGTAAAAGTGCTTTATGAAAAAGAAAAAAGTAAAAAGATGAATTATAAGTTGTCAAATGTAGGATAGGGGGTCTCATCAAGAGCCAACCTACCATGATCATGAGGATGGAAGTGAAGTGGCATTCCCACTATGGCCACCACACCAAGGATATGGTCCAAAAGGTATATCAAATAAACAAACCTTGGAATAGGAGGTCTCATCATGAGCTGGCCTGCCCATTTTTCGCTCCTTCCTCATGAATGGCATTATGGCTAACTGGTTACCAAGCCAGCATAATGGCCTACACTTTGACATTACATTCCTTAATATACACATAATGGATCATGGTTCCAGGGGTGAAATAAACAACTCTGCCAAGGTTATGGACACCTGTCGGCAACAGAGCACTGTTGATGGTATTGAAGTCACATTGGTTACACCAATAGGTAAGATACTAATACTCTTTTGTTTCTTATATCTTAGGAACTAATCATATATTATTTCCCAACTTATATATCGCATGCAAATTTATTACCACCAATCATGGCAAAGGAAGTGACAATGACCACCTAAGATTTGGCAAGTACGATAGACGTCTTATCCCCCAGCCTCGCATCATATCACAACAACCTCTTATGTAATACGCGATCCAACTTTATGCTTCAATTTCGGTAATTCGTTGTTTTTCTAAACATGGCATATTTTCATACGCTGTTCCTTTATGACTCTGTTGCAGATCGGGTGCTGCTCCTTTATTTGATGGCTGGGACAGCCTATCGCATTATGGGGGGGAGGTTAACCTCATTATTCCCTGGGTTATGTGTCAGCTCATTATTCGGGAAAGATAGTGTACTAGGGTATGGCACTGCTTAACGGCATGATATTTCTATTTTTTACACAAGTTGTTGTTCATAAGCCATTTTTGTTGCATACTCTGTGTTTTTTTCGAAATCTTGCGATTATTACCCTCTCTGTGTTTCAAACAGCATAAGCATTTTATGTTCCATTGAGAATCCACAGTGAAACCATGGGAGGAAGGGAAATTCGAAGGGAACCTCAGGTGTTGACAGTCTCTGCTGTTGCCCGGGAGATCCTAGAAAGAGCAAGGTGGTTGACTTATCTCAACTGCTTGCAGGAGTCTAACGAAACAATGGCAATTGAATTCCTGCAGAATCTGCAGGAGGATTACTCCATAGTAAGGGGGAGACAAATAGCGGTCACCGATGATATAATCGCAGAAGTCTCGGGACTACCAGCCACCGGACCTGTATGGACATTAAAGAAGGAAAGACTACAGAAGATTATAGAAATCTTCCAGGAAGAAGGCCAGAGCTTGACGATTAAAGGGAAGGGAGTTCTGCCAGCAATGCTAGGAGAGCCCTGGGCAGAATTAGCAAGAAGTGTGCAAAGCTACATCACCTGAGAGGGTAGAAAAGATGTGGTAAGACCACGACATCTTAAACTCTTAGCTGTTCTAAAGCAGAAATGCTTTGTAAATCTGCCTGCACTTTTGAATTCATTACTTCATGACGTTGCACGAAGCTTAAAAAAGGCACAACATGTAGAGTCAGTTGTTAGTCACCACGGGTTAATTCGATTAATTGTTAGTCATAGCCTCACCTAGCAGCAAAGCAGCTGGGAAGAGCTAATTGCAATAATTGAGGGAAGGGCGATAGCACCATCCCCAAAATGTAAACATACTACAAGCACACCAGAACGTCCAGAAAAATGTAGAGAATTAGTAAAACAAAAACATGTTGCTAGTACATCTGAACGTCCAGAAACACACCGGGAATTGGCAAAGCGTAAGCATGCCACAGGTACACCCGAACAGCCAGAGAAACACAAAAAATCAGTCTGGTTTGATCGGATATGAGGAAGGATAGAAAAGCTTTAGGAAAGCACCAGCCAGTCAGTGGGAATTGAGGACGAGAAATCCTCATGGCGAGAAGTAGAAGTAGAGCAAGCTGAAGGAGAAGAGAAAGAAGAGGCCAAGCATTCTGAAATAGAAGCTAAGCATTTTGAGGCAGAAGCAGAACAATCCAAGCAAGAGGAGGAAATGGGACAGCAAGAAGGTAGCCCACCACAGGACCTAGTAGGAGAAGATGAATTGGCCGCAATTTTGGCCAATATGGGTGAGTATGACCAACCTTCTAGTCCAGCAGACCTCCACGACAAACCCCAAGAGGAAAATGCATCTGAAAAACCACATGCAGAAGAGGTAGAAGAAGGAAATCTGCCTGTTCATGATGAAGAAGAGATAAGAGATACCGAACAGGAACAATGTTGGTATTATGATGCATGTGTTGTACTTGATGGCAAACAACTCATAGAAGATCAACTCACTTATATATATCTAGATGAATCTACGGAAGAGATATCAGATGACAATTCTCAGTATGACAAGTCCAAAGGGGGAGATTGTTGGCATTATGAGACAAGTGTTGTCCTTGATGGAAAATCACACAAATGATAAATTATAGTGCAACAAAGTTTTATTCATGTAGAGAAAAGTTCACGCACTTTTATGCAGAGAAAATTTTATTCCATGTAGAGAAAAGATCACGCACTTTTATGCAGAGAAAAGTTTATTTCATGTAGAGAAACGTTCACGCACTTTTATGCATAGAAGATTTTATTTCATGTAGAGAAATGTTCACGCACTTATATGCAGAGAAAAGTTTATTTCATGTAGAGAAAAGTTCACACACTTTTATGCAAAGAAAAGTTTATTTCATGTAGAGAAAAGTTCACGCACTTTTATGCAGAGAAAAGTTTATTTCATGTAGAGAAAAAGTTCACGCACTTTCATGCAAGGAAAAGCATGTATATGTTGGAGAACTTACCTTTGGTCCATGGTAGTTAGTCCTTGGTATTTGAACCTATGGTTTTGGACCATGGTACCTCGTCAGAAGTGTTGATCCCAAGTATTGGGTTGTTCATGCAAGGAAAAGCGCAAATATGTTGGAGAACTTACCTTTGGTCCATGGTAGTTAGTCCTTGGTATTTGAACCTATGGTTTTGGACCATGGTACCTCGTCAGAAGTGTTGATCCCAAGTATTGGGTTGTTGATGCAAGGAAAAGCGCATATATGTTGGAGAACTTAGCTTTGGTCCATGGTAGTTAGTCCTTGGTATTTGAACCTATGGTTTTGGACCATGGTACCTCGTCAGAAGTGTTGATCCCAAGTATTGGGTTCATGGTATTAGTTTGACAGTTTTTGATCCTATGGTTTTGGCCCGTGGTATTGCATCCAAAAGTGTTGATCTCAAGCACTTTCATGGTTGGTTCATGGTATTAGTTCGACAGTTTTTGATCCTATGGTTTTGGCCCGTGGTATTGCATCCAAAAGTGTTGATCTCACACACTTTCATGGTTGGTTCATGGTATTAGTCTAACATTTTTTTGATCCTATGGTTTTGGACCATGGTATTGAGAAAGGACTAAGGCTATAAAAGAGGAAGGAGATCATTTGACAAGGCATCATCTGAATTATTGAATATCTAGATCTGGAATACTGTGATTGGGTTATGGTGCAGATCTGGATCTGAGCTAAAGAGGGATCTCACCGGTTGATGGAGAACAAGATCTAAGGATAGATCGGGATCAAATGGATTGAAATGAACTATCTCTATATAGTTGATTATGCTTATTCTAGATCTATATACTGACGCTTGTAATGATCTGAACTGGGTATAACTTAAATTTGAAATCGCTGCAAGTCATGATTGAATATTTATAGATCTGTACTCAGGTTGGCTTTGGTGAAAGCACACAGAAGATTGATTGATTATGTGCTTCAATGATACTTATGGGTCCAGTATGAGAATTGGATGAAACGTGGCCTTTCAGATTATGTGTTGTGCTTCAGGTGTATCCAGTCTGAAAATGTATGAAACGTGGTACCCGGAGGAGAGAAGATTGTAGGCCGGTGCTTACGTACTAGTATCTTAGATAGTACCATAGCTACGGGGTGGTAGCTCCCTTCCAGAAGCAGTTGAAAACTTTGGAGCATTGTAGCAGGTAGCAGCCTGCGTACTAGTAAATGGATCGGCTAGTACAAGAACTATGGGGGTTGTATCTCTCTGCAGGTAGAAGCCTGCGTACTGGTATAAGACTGCACCAGTACAGAAATATTGTAAAAGGATTTTCTTATTAAGAAGAAGATTGAGATGACTTGCAGCAGGTGGTTTTCTCCCACATTGGGTTTCCACCTTATATCATGGTGTTCATGTGTGTGGCTTATGTGTGATGATTTGTTCTATTTTACTACACCTGTTTACTGTTAATATGGTTGATAATGTTCTAATGCACTCATTAAGGATCAACTAACTGAATCATAAGAAGTTGTGGAAGTAGCATATATGAATCTGAATATGGAAATGAAAAAGTTTTATTGATGTGATAATACTGATTCACCCCCCCCCTCTCAGTATTATTTCCAACAGACAATCCATTCCTAAAGCACCAGAGGAAATTCCAGAGGAAGTAGGAGCAGAAAAAGAAGTTGCCCAGGAAGTGACGGAACGAGTTAAGGTTCCTACCCTAGAACAGCCAGAGCAGAACAACAAAGAAACACCCCAGGAGAAAGATCCAGGGACTAGTCACGGTCCAAACCGTAGCAGATAACTTGTTGTTCCTTCTAATGAAACGCTAGAAATTAAGGAATTGCGAAGGAACAACAGAGATTATTGAGCATAATAGCCCAACTCCACGAGCATATCAGGATCCTAAAAGCAAGGCAGAGGGTAAGGAAGACCGCAGGGAAGAAAAAGGTGACCATTCCAGTAAAACTCCGCAAGGCAAAAAGGCGTAGGACCAAAAATTGGCCTGCTGTTCAAAACCCTAATGAAAATCCAGCTGTTGTTCCAAACGATGCTGAAGAACAGACTGTTGTTCCATTTGAAAAGGAATAGTAGCAAACTGATATTCGTGTTAAAATATAAATGGATGATATGATGACTTGTGACAAGGAAATCCAGATGGAGGCACCACCCTCAGGGGTGATAAGGGTTCTGAACTCAAAACAATGCAATAATAAAGTTCAGGTAAAACTCCCAGCCTCCATTGCTGCATGGAGAAGAGATCCAAAGACAGTGACCTTGTGCAAGGGATTGAACAGGCTCAGAAAGAAGCAGAAAGGCTTAGAGAGCAAGCAGTCCCTCGTGAGAAGTATGAAGAACTACAACAGCAACTAAGGAACGTCAATCAATCCAAAAGCCAGGCCTTTGAAGGATGGCGAAAGGAACAAGAGAAGGTTGCAAAGGTAACTCGTAGGCTAGATACTGTTATCAAGCAGATGGATACCTTGTGTTCTTTATACAATGACGTTTTAGCATGTAGGGCCACTCCCAAAAACTATGCTCTGTTTTTACTGGAACGGTATTTACAATTAAAAATAAAAGATGTTAAAGCAGGAGCCCCTATACAAATTAACACTGTCAATGACTTTATAGACTATTGTAAACATTATGGGGTGAAGGTTCAGAGATTTTTGTGTGAATTCTATTTTCATAACCTCGTGCCAAATCAAGAGACTGAGCTGAACCCTGGCCCTTTTGTTGGAGACACACAATTGAAAGCATTCATCTCATTCGGGGTTAATCAGATTAAATGGCTCAAAGCCTATAATACTTTTTAGAGGCAGGAAAATGGCCTAGATTTGTGGGTAAGGGTTGAGCCTAGGGACCCAGTGCAGTTGTGGAATTCACATAGAAACCTCATGAGGACTCCGGGTGTCATTGAAACATTAGGACCCATGCATGAGGCACTCATTTGACAAAGTTTAGAATATTTTCTTTCTATCAAATGCCTCGCCATTGATGCAGCCAAATTTCGGCACCGAATCTCTAATCCAAACATCCATCTCAGGGAACCGTTTAAGTATGAGAATTTTGAATTAGCTGCCAACCGTTTGAACCTCTATGGCGAAAGCATTTTGAGAACAGGGCCATCCTGGTTAGGATAAAGATTCCGTAGTCCAATTATTTGGCACCCTGCACCCAGATATCAAGCCCTGTATGAGATGCCTGAGGGTCAAACAGGCCAGTTCTTTGACTACCTAGTCGCTCATCACGGCTGTAGGCCTCCGCATGAGGTTCCTTCTCCAACCTATTCTCTCACTGCCTTGCATGTCAACTACAACGTTTTCATGAGGGCATGAAACAGGGTAAGCAGGGGGGTTTGTGGAGTACTAAAAAGGTATGTTTTTGATGATCATTTCAGTAGCTTTTCAGTAGAACTTGTGAACCTTTTTACATCATGAACTTGGAAAATGATAAAGAATTATAACAAAACATGTGGGATTAATATGCAAGACTTAACCACTGATAGTTGTCATTCTCCTGTGCAGGAAAGGGTGAAAACGAGGAGCTGTTGTTCCAAAGAAAAAGACAAGAACAGGGTAACTACTGTCCCTTTGATGGGGGACCGAGTGCAAACAAGGCTAAGCAGATCAAAGCAAACCGGCACGGAAAAGGAGGAGAAGGCACCAGCTCGGCAGAGGAGAAAAGAAATGATTAAGGATTAACAGTTTGGCGAGTCCCTCAGGATCTTTGATCCTGAGGGATCACTGCTTTATCTATCTTGTTACTTAGACATCTCTGTCGTCACCCTTATATAAAGGGACAACACTGTTAGCTTTGGAAAATTATGCTTTATGTAATTTTCTGTTAAAGATCAAACTTTGACAATCGAGTCTCGTTGAGAACTAATTCATTGTACTTTTGTTTTATGCATTAATATAAACTTGGTGATTATCTTATCTCTGCATTTGGATTAGCTTAAAGCGGTGTACCCTTGGAGGCTAAGGGCCCAGCCCCAGAGGACACTTGCTTCTGTATCACTACGATTTGATTTCTGCATGGTTTGCTTATCGTCGTTATTTGGCAATCTGATATGCTTTATAAGTTGACATCACATGCTTTGTTAAGATTAATTCATTAAGGTTTTTACGGACATAATTGTTGTATTGACTCTGCATTATATTACTGATCCTTTCAGAGTTGATTGAATGTTATTAGTCTTGACCGAATATTAATATTGTTCTGTTACAGAGCTTTTGTGCTGTACATTCATGTTATAGAATTTATCCGAAAGTTGTGTTCTTTACGATTGTTGGATTCAGGAGTAATGCTATTCCATTTTGGAACGCAGTAGTATTCTTGTTAATTAAGATTGATACTAGAGCAGATTACTCTTCAAGCGTGTTGTGTGTGTATATGATTTCCAAGCGTTGTTCCATAACTTATCAATA
Organism: Pinus tabuliformis; assembly: GCA_031772625.1. NCBI lineage: Eukaryota > Viridiplantae > Streptophyta > Pinopsida > Pinales > Pinaceae > Pinus > Pinus tabuliformis. The sequence goes on along the minus strand of CM062805.1, from coordinate 1,319,903,634 downwards.
ATTAATGTTGTTCTATTAGTGTGTGCTGCTTGATTTGCCTTAAGAATGAAAGATTGTTGTTTGATTACAATGAGTGTGTTTGAGTTATTAGATTAAGTTTGATTACTGCTCGCGAGACTTAGTTGTTTGATTGCTGTTCCATTTCAGAATTGTTGTTCCATTTTAGCATTGCGGTTCCATTCCAGATTTGTTGTTCGATTTCTTATTTGTTGTTCCATTTTTCTATCTGCCGTTTCATTTACTCGCATTTGTTGTTTTGGTGTGAGAGACGATCTATGGCTGTAGTGAGCCTCGGCATTTACTGTCTAGCTCCCAGACCCGTGGTCCATGCTCTAATTTTCTTTCCATCAGTTTCCAAAGGGATGGGTTATCGCTGCCGAACCCTTGACTAATAAGTTGCCCAGTTTCTGAGTGTGTGGTTTATTCCTTTGAAGTAACTTAGTTATAGACAACCATCCGTTTACTCTTGTATTTTTGAACGCTGTACTAGTAGCATTACTCTGACAAATGATAGCCTCACACTAAGACACTCTTTGAAATAGCAAAACGCTCCCGGATTGACATATTAATGTGAGGTAATTAGAGGTGAAAGAGACCCCTTTTATAGCTCTACACTAGGAAAGCTCCGGATCTGGGAGTTAAGCATGAGGGTCTGTGAAGACAGGGAAGAGAGATACCTGCTCTCCTACTTGTCTGAACTTACCTCATGACTATTCTGCCTCGCTTCTGTGACGAGTTGGTATCCATAGTTGCTACTCCTAGGGATCTACACAGGTGGCTGTGGAGAGGAATATCGTGGCACCTGAGGTCGATGTTGCAACACTCTCAATGGTACTACTGGAGTGCACCCTTGCGAAGCTTGGGGGCTTGCACCAGTGTAGGTTGTTGTTAGGAGGTCAGCGTAACTTCTTCTATTACCTTCGCTGATAGGATTGGGTCCTCATCATCCCAGACTATCTTCGGAAGGCACCTTAATTCACTTTCTTGTATTTTGGAGTTCGGTCCTAATCACCCGGAGCGGAAATACTTGGAAGTTGTTTGACTGGCTGATATCTTTAGGGACTTTAGAGTGTGTGCTCTGTGCTCTAAGTTGGCCTAGCTTTCAATTTTTTGAGTCTTTAGTTAGATCTTAACAAAAAATTCAAAGTGGCTGACGGATCACCTAGATAGTCTCGAAGACTTTGTGGTCTTTCACCACCAAGTTTAGAGCCTTCTCCTAGAAGGCACAAAGGTAATACTGCTGGTGGGTTTCGTCCCACGGCAGTCGATGCATCGGGGATCGATCCTCCTCTTGGGGGCATTAGTGTTCAAGCAAGGCTTTGCACTTCCGTAGAACAAGAGAGGAACACTCCAGTTCTTTCTCGAGTTCTCTTTCAAACAGAGAATAACATAGAGGTAGAAGAACTCTTAGACTTGTTAGCGGCTCCGAATTCTCCCCTAGCATCTAGCCATCTGGAATTATTACAATACATTGGGACTTTGACGCATAGACCGTCAAGTACAGGTCACATTACGCGCTTACCGTCGATTACCACTACTGGAAGCATGGCTTCTACTACAAGTGCTACAACTATGCAGACTCCAACATCGGTACAAGGGGGAGGAACGATTTCCATCTCCTCTGCTTCTTTGTTTCGATCTTTTGCTAGCACATCTTTAGTTGGGTCTACCTCCATTCTGTCCACGAGTGGAAATTTCCAAACCAATGCTTTTAGTTCTGGATTCTTCCCATTTGGCACCCATTCACAAGGTATTCCATCAGTTCCATTTAGTGTCGCCACATCCATGATGGGTGGATCGGCTTCATTCCAGGGTTTTCCTTTTGGAAGTGGTCATATACCACATTCCAACCCGACAATAGGATCCATGCCTTTTTCTTTTATAGGACAAAGCAACAATCCTTTCCAAGGTTGGACTAATCCTGGGGTTAGTGGCGCGGGAACTGGGAATCCATTTTTCAGCCAACAAGGGAATAGGCTGTACTCCACAGTTAGTTCATTTCAAAGTATTCCTCCCTTAGCTTCAGCTTGGAATCTGTATCAGGGGTTATCAACTCCTTATAATCCTTTAGGAGGAAACTTTACTGGTTATGGAGGCTTTGCGGCCAGAGTTGGTCAAACTCCAAATTTTGCTGGGTCACAAGGCCTGCCTTTTGGTTCAGCCGGTTCTGCTGGTTACTTCGAGCAACCTGGTGCCTTCCAAAATCCATGCCAATCTTTTTAGAACTTTGGGAGCTCCGCCCGATCTGGGTGGAATCCCCAAGGTCCTCCCAAGCTTCCATTTCTGGCAACTTTGAACTTGCTAGATCTCACGAAGTTAAAAAACGATCCAATCAAATACAATCTAGTGTGGCCTCCAGTCCCAACCAAACTCCCTTCGAACATTCCAAAATTCAAAGGGAAGAGTGGTGAAGACCCAGGCGACCATGTAACCACATTCCATTTGTGGTGCTCATCTAACTCCCTTATCGATGACTCAATTAGGTTGAGACATTTTCAACACACCTTGACTAGTAATACGACCAAATGGTATATAGAGTTGCCAGGGGGCAACTTTACATCTTTCGTTGACTTAGCTAATATTTTCTTAAATCATTTCCAGTTGCCTATCCATTATGATGCCAGAACTGAACTTCTGGCCACTTTTCGTCAGGATAAGGCAACGCGCATTTCTGGCCATATTCAGGAATGGAGATAGAGAAAGAGGCTCATTAAAGCTAAAATCCCTCTGGAGTACCGTCTTGAATGGTTTTTGAAATCTTTACAACCCGAGATCTCTAAGGATGTCTCCATGTCTGGAGTCTATTCTAAGGAGCAAGCCATTTTTAGGGCCCAGCAATTAGAATTGATCTACTCTTAGTCTAGGATCCTACAAAAATACTTGCCAGATACTCCTGGGTCTAAGGTTGACATAGCCAAGTCGAAGCCAGGTCCCCATGCGGATGGTATTGTTGGGTTGGTAGACACAAATGCGGTGAACTTGTTGAACCAATTACAACAGTTGTCTTTACAAACTGCTTCTAACGACCAAGTCACATCGTCTAACCCTCCGGCTTCCAAAACCTCTTCTATTAATGCCGTCCAATCTGATAACCCCAAAGGAAATCAAAATTCCAATGGAAAAAAGAAAGGACGAGGTAAGAAAAAGAACCAGGATGGGAAGGTTGACGCAAATAAATCCGGCAATAATGCTGGTGGTGGTAGAAACGAGTCTAGAAAGAAAGTCAAGTTTCCATGCAAGTTGTGCAGTGGAGACCATTTAAATCACCTCTGCCCCAAGATTGAAGACACTCAGTGCTTGTTAGGGTAGCAAGGGGCTTCTAGTTCTCAGGCTATGTTAACCAACCATTTTCCCCAAGGGCAACAACTTCTTGTTGGCGCGAGTTCAAACCATGGAACCTCTATTGGGGGCAACCAAGAAGGGAAAAAATCATCAAATGTTTTCATGATGGGTTCTAACGTCCATGTGGCTACTTGGTCACATGATTACGGTGAAGCCGAAACTTCCAAGGACAAGACTACTCCCGGAAATACGGACCTTCATATTAAGCGACCCTCTGTCGAGACTATACCACGGATACTGAAAGGTTCCGCTAAACGTGCAACTATTAATCCTAATGCTAGGGCCACCCATAATTACTCCATTGTTGAGGATCTGGCTCAGAGTCTATGCGCCATGTCCGCTTTAGAGGTTCTCCAGTCATGTCCGGCTCAACGAAGTGCTTTACTTTCCGCGACTGGGGCAGTAGATCTAAATAACTCTTTAGTGCTCACTTTAGACATGTTAAATGTCAAAAAGTGACACCCTCATCATATGGCTTTCCAAATAAAGTCTACATACCAGAAAATTAACATTTTTCGTAATGTTATTGATGAAGGAGCTTCCACGTGCATCATGTCGAAGTCATGTTGGAAGGCTATTGGATCGCCTTCGGATGTTCCTTCACCTACCATCTTGACTGCATTCGATGGTCATTCTCATAAGCCACATGGGATTATCCCAGCCTTTCCTATATGTGTTGGGGGGAAGGTCGTCAATATTTAAGTAGAAGTCATAGATGCTAACCTAGACTACAATCTACTCTTAGGAAGGAATTGGGTATAGAAAATGGACGCCGTTGTTTCAACTCTCTTTCATGTCATTTGCTTTCCTCATGAGGGGAAAATAATTAAGGTTGATCAATTGGATTATTGTCCAGTCAATCCACAAGCAATCTCTGACTCTACTATTCCTTTAGTGGATAACCCTCGTTTGCCTACTAAGATTTTAGGAGTGAGGATGTATTCCTCATTGAGGGGTACCTTTGATCTTCCCTCTCCTATCACTAGAATCAATGTCGTTTCATCATCTAAGGAGTCTCCTCAAGAAGAGTTCTTCCGAACTCGTTATTTTTCAGACCCTTGGACCTTGCCTTCACCTAAGACCACATTAGTTGAAGGACAAGTAAATGGAATGGCATTCCCTATATCTGTAGCTGAGCTTAGATGTCAGTCTATCATCAACTCTGCAGATGACCACTCTACTCCTTTTTCAGAAGAGGAGTTAGATGATGATGTGGCCCTGGCGTGGAGCCTTGATTCTACCTCTGCCTTGGACTGCTTAGATTCGGTTTTACCTTTTGAAGAAGCAATCCTTGAAGCAATGATGGGTATAGATTGACCTTGGGAAGACTTACACCATCGTTCATACTTTCTTCCTCCATTGCAGGAAGTAGAATCTAGATTATTCGAGCTCTTTACTAGTGCTTTTTGTACGGTGTCAAATCCTTTGGCTCCAGCACACGTTCGTGCCAAAGATAATATGTCAGTGATTTCAAAAACGATACCTATAAACATCTCTGGGGACCCTAACATGATTAAGAACCTCTTCATCAGAATCGAATGTTCCCCTAAAGAGATTCAAATTTACACCGACCTTTTTAAGGAATTTCGAGATGTATTTGCTTGGTCTTATGAAGAAATGCCTGGAATTGACCCATCTATAGTTCAACATTAGATCAAGACGTATGAAAACGCCAAACCAGTTCATCAAAGGCTTCGGCCGGTTAATCCTAGGAAAGAAACATCTATCAAAGCTTTAGTTGAGAAGATGCTAAAGGTGGGTTTCATATACTCTATTCCTCTTACTGATTCGGTTTAAAATGTAGTCCCTGTGGATAAAAAGTAAGGAACAATCCGATTATGCATCGATTTTAGGGACCTAAACAAGGCTTGTCCAAAAGATAATTACCCCACGCCATTCATTGATCAGATTATCGACGAGTGTGCGGGTAATGAGATTTTTTCCTTCATGGATGGTTTTTTTGGTTATAATCAAATTTCTATCCATACTGAAGATCAACATAAGACAACCTTTATATGTCCCTGGGGTACCTTTGCATATAGAAAGATGCCTTTTGGTCTTAAAAATGTTGGAGCCACTTTTCAGTGGGCCATGTCGTATACTTTCCACAACATCAAACATATCATTGAAGCATACTTGGATGATCTCGCTGCTTGTTCTCGAAAGAGAACTGATCACCCTAGTCATCTTCGAATGGGTTTCGAGCGATGTCGTTTTTATAAAATCCGGTTGAATCCCAAAAAGTGTGTTTTTGCGGTTACGTCCGGTCAGTTGTTAGGGTTCATTGTGTCAAATGAAGGGATTCGGGTTGATCCCTTCAAGGTTGAGGAAATAGTTCAGTTACCTCCCCCATCCTCAATTCGACAACTTCAAAGTCTTCAAGGGAAGGCTAATTTCTTAAGACAGTTTATAGCAAACTATGCCGAGATCACTTAAGGGTTCATGTGTTTGCTACGGAAAGGAGTTCCATTTGTGTGGGATGACTTTGCACAACGGTCGTTCGATGCTTTGAAAAAGGCATTAGTCTCTGCCCCGCTTTTGACTCCACCAGATTATGATAGAGACTTCCTTTTATATCTCGCTACAGCAGAATCAACCATTGTTATCGTTCTCATTCAGGAGGACGATGTTCTCACTGAGCATGTGATTTATTATTTGAGCCAAGGCATAATAGGTCCTGAGCTTCGTTATTCTCCGGTTGAGAAGTTGGCCTTAGCAGCTGTCCATGTTGTCCAGCGACTCCATCATTATATCTTGCTATGCAAAACCTTTGTCTTAGCGGCGGTCAATCCATTTCAATTTGTCCTCAGTAGGCGAGTGATTAGGGGCAAATATAATCGATGGATAGTCATTTTGCAAGAATTTGATCGCGAGCTCTTGTTTTCCAAGTCTAAGAAATCCATGGTTTTCACTGAGCTAATTTCTGAGCTGCCTTATGGAGAGGATACTGTTTATGAGGAAAGTTTTCCCGACAAACATTTATTCCTCATCTCTTCACTCGACCCTTGGTATGGAGATATCATTGTCTATCTCCAGACTTCGAATTTTCCCTCTACTTTCTCCAAGGATGAACGTCGAAAATTACGTCACTTGGCTAAAAATTATGTTACCATTGGTGATACATTATACCGTCGAGGGGTTGATTCAATTCTTTGGCGCTGTTTGACCTTAGAGGAAGTAGAGCCAGTGCTAAATGATTGCCACAGTGGAGCTTGTGGTGGTCATCTATCAGGGCTTGCTACAGCAAAACGCATCTTACGTGCCGGCTATTTTTCGCCTTCACTCTTTAAATACTGTGTGGAAGCGGTCAAATGCTGTCACCCCTGTCAAATTTATACTCGGAAGATGCGTGCACATCCAGCTCCTCTTTTTCCCATTGTCACCGTCGGTCCCTTTACTAAGTGGGGTATTATTTTTACAACTTGTAATCTACCTTCAGCGACGAATCACAAGTACATTATCGTGGCTGTAGACTACTTTACGAAGTGGGCTGAGGCCATGCCCACTTATAAAAATGATAGTGACATGGTAGCATTGTTCCTTTTTAATCAGGTTATCTCAAGATTCGGTATCCTGAGAGAGATTGTCATTGATCATGGCAGTCATTTCCAGAATCAACTGATGTCTGAATTGGCTCTCAAATTGGGTTTCCAGCAGGAGCATTCATCTCCTTATTATCCTCAAGCCAATGGACAGGTCGAGGTAGTCAATAAAAATCTTAAGACGATCCTCCAATGGACAATCGACAAAAATTGGTCCAATTGGCATCTTATGTTGTATCCGGCTCTTTGGGCATACTGGACCTCCGTAAAGAGTGCTACTAGTTTTACACCTTTTTAGTTGGTTTATGGGATGGAATCTATCTTTCTGGTTGAATGTGAAATTCCATCTCTTAAGTTAGTTGTTGAGCTTCTTCCAGAGAATTCAAGTCTCGAAGAGCGCCTGCTTCCCTTGGAACATCTTGATGAGCAGCATCGAGATGCCGCCACGATGAATGAGGCTCATAAGAAAAGGGTTAAAACGTAGTATGATAAAGCTATCCATCCTCGAGTCTTTTCTGAAGATGACTTTGTCTTGGTCTATGACCAAGATAAGGACACCTTGGGGGCAGCCAAGTTTAAGCCTATGTGGTACGGTCCTTTCATTATTAAACGAGTTTTAGAAAAAGGGTTGTATGAGTTAATTGATTTTGAGGGAAACAAGCTGGTGGAGCCCCGAAACGGGCTCTACCTAAAGAAGTACTTTGCTTAAGTAGGAGTTATGCAAAGGCTTCTATGTACATTATGTATATTTGTACATATATCATCGAGAATTTTTGGATATCAACACCTTTTGGTCTGCTGTGACAGGTGTTGATGGATGACTTGGTTCATTTTGGGTTCGTCGATGGTGCTAGTTGGCACACTCAGAATCTTGCTTCCGTAGCTTGGGTACTCTATTATCCAACTGGTCAGTTGATGGTATCAAGGGGAGTATGCATTGGTCCTACTTCAAACAATATGGATGAGTATACTACCGTTATTAATTTACTATCCGAGGTAATTTCTCACGAGATCGACTCGTTGGTAGTTTATCTTGATTCTCAATTGATAGTGTCACAATTAAACAACATTTATCGGGTAAGGGATCCATGTTTATATTGCAAATATTTAAGGGTGAGGCTGTTGCAAAGATCATTTACTTATATTAATTATTTTCACATTCCAAGATCTCATAATTGGTTAGCTGATTCTATCGCTAATCAAGCATTATACTAGCACATCAATCATTCATCACAATAAATTCAAGCATCAAAAAATCGAACTGTATCTATATATATATATATATATATATATATATATATAGATATATAGATATAGATATATATCATAAAGTGCCTCGAGTGTACATATTTTTGTCCAAAATTATAAAAAATTGGGACTCAAATTCCCATAATCATGTCCGACATATCTAATGCCCGGGCTCAGGATGAGCGGCTAAGTAGGTAACTATCGCATTTGGCACACACCGAAAAGTGCGAACCCAGTCACGTGGCATGCCAACCACATGACGCTGCATATCCTCAGGAAGGTCTTCTACGGCAGCCATCGATACTCGGTGACTCAGCCAATTTGTGTTAGTATTTCTCCTCCAATAGTTTGAGCACCCTGTCAACATGTTGAAAATGATCTTTACAACACCTATTGTAGATTAGTATATCATCAAAAAATACTAACACAAATTTTCTAGGGAAGGGTTTGAAAATGGAATTCATCAAACCTTGAAATGTAGAAGGTGCATTGGTAAGGCCAAAAGGCATGACCACATATTCATAATGACCCTCATGAGTTCTAAATGATTTTTTCAAAATGTATTCGGTCTTCATTGTGATTTGATGATATCCTAAAGGAAGATCCAAATTGGTGAAGTAAATTGATCCATGTGGTTCATCCAATAATTCATTAATGACAGGAATGGTAAATTTAACTTTAATATCAAGCTTGTTGAGCTCCCTATAATCTTGACACATATGCCATGACCCATCCTTCTTGTGCACCAATACTACTGGAGCAGAGAAAGAAGTTTGACTAGGTTGAATTATACCAACCTTTAGCATTTTTGCAGCCATACATTCAATTTCACTCTTTTGGGAATAAGGATATCTGTAAGGCCTCATGTTTGGAGGAACACTTCCTGGAATCAAATGAATAGCATGATCATGATCAAGAATTGGTGGGAGGCCTTTGAGACTCTCAAATACCTTGGAATGATTGTCTAAATTTTTTTGGAGATCTCAAGAAATAGATGATTTTGATGTGGTAACCTCTAGCGAACATAATTGTGCAATTACACCTCGTTGTTATTTCTTTAGAAGCTTTGTCATGCCGTTAGAAATAATTATGTTTCTTGGTTTCCCTTTGGTACCCCTTAATTCAACTTCCTTTCCTTCCAAAGAAACTTTTATGAAAAGTTCTTGAATATTAAAAGATATTGTACCCAAGGATTGTAGCCATTGCACTCCTAGTATAGAATAAACACCATGCATTGGAATGGAAAGCATTTGGATATTCAATACAGATTCTCCCATGGATAGCTTGATATTATGGCACTTCCCAGAGCAATTTATCGTTCCTCCACGTGTAACCATCACTTGACACTCTGCTGCTCGATATAGGAAGAAATTCAATTCCTTGGAATCTTACAATGAATAAAATTACGGGTACTTAATGAATTAAGGAACACTATTACCTTTTTCTTCTTTGTATGTCCTTCTCCCTTGAGAGTTTGAGGAGTGGTAATTCCAGTCAATGCATTACAAGATATAATTGGATTAATTTCTTCTTTCTCTAGGGCTTTTTCCTAGTGTATATCCTTTTCTTTTGACGTTTCTTATTCATTTTATTTCTCCTCTTCACAATCTATGTAAAATAATTTCTTCTCAGCACACTTATGACCTTTAGTGTATTTTCTATCACAACTGTAACAAAGCCCTTTTGTTTTTTTTTCTTCCAATTATTGTGGTGTCAACCCTGTAGGTTGTGGAAGACTAAGGGAAACAAAACTTCTATCTTTATAGCTATGAGTGGTAGGCTTCCTTGTTGCCATAATTTTGGTTTCCATTTTCCTTGCCAACCTGAATGCCTTCTCCAATGAATCAGGTTCACAAAGGTGAACCTCATGTTGGATGTTATCCTTTAAAGTCCTTATGAACACATCAATCCTATGATCCTCTTGAATATCTTTTACCCTTATATTCAGTTTTTGGAAGTCCTCAATGTGCTCGATCATTGAAACCTTTTGTTTGAGATTTATCAATTGGCTAAAAAAAGTGTTTCTTTTTGTATCCTCTTAATGTGCTATCATTTCTTCCATAAAAAATTCCCAAGTGACAATTTGTTTATGAGAGAAAAGTCATCGATACCATACAAACTGATTTGGTTCAAAATATAAAGTTGCAATACGTACCTTTTGTGTGTTTTGCACATTATGGAGATCGAAATATTGCTCCATCTGTAGTATCCATGTTACGGGATCCTTGCCATCAAACTTACTCATATAGATATTTGGAACATGGTGAACTTTCACTCCATCATTAGAGTCTATGAAATCATGATTAAAATTTATTTTGTTCTCATCATGAGTTTTCTCTATTACATTTTCACCATTAGGAAGCCTTTCTTGTAGCAACTTTTTTAAACCTTCCTTCCAACCTTCCATGTCCATATTCCAATATTCAATGTTGTCATTTATACCATCCATATTAGCTTCCACACCTTTCTTTAAACCATCCATCTTATCTTCCATGCCTTTATTTAAACCAGCCATCTTAGCTTCTATTACTTTTTGTAAGAGTGAAATTTGTTGCACTTGGTCTCGTAATTTTGATATATCATGTTTCATTTCTTCCTCTTCTTCATGAGTCATGCTAGATATTTCCAGTTGCTTACTAGGTGTTTCCATTTTCTTTCTTTGGGGCATCAATTAATGATAATTATTCTTCACTATGCCCTTTTAATTCCTTCAAACTAACTTTTCAAACCAACCTTATACAAAATTTTAAAATACTACACACCTTTCACTTTTTAGGAGCTTGATATTGAATCTATTGTATCTCTGAAATTTTGCATCTCCAAGGTCTAAAAATGCTAACTGTAGTAGCCATATGACTCGCCTTTCTAATGCCACCACTCTAATCAAATTTGGATTCTCGAATAAAGTGTTATGACCAATCTCCCAAGATGACTTAATTAAACACCTTTTGAGTAGAGTGAACCTCTACGAAGTGCCACTTGTCATTGTTTCAACATTCAGACATGCAAGCAATGAAAAAAACACTACAATATGTCCTCTTTCTGTAAATTCTTATGAAATTTCAATCTGATACTTAGAGAGAAAGTTATGGTGATTCTCCCAAGTTCACATGTTTGGGTTGTAATTAGGGAGCCTGCAGAAACCTTAATTTTCTTGGATCATATATTTGACAATATAGCGAGATGAGATCTGAAATTTGGACCTAAGGATCATCGAGATTTTGGCTCAAACGGTTTTTTTTTAGCTTTTGAAACTTCGCAGAAAAAATGGCATACCAAAAATTCCACGATGGCTTGTTTTGGAGCAACGAAACCGTAGAACCCAAACCTCTGATAGCAAATGTTAAGAAACCAACTTACAAGAAGATAGAAAAGATAGATCAACTACTTCAAAATCAACCTCTTCAAAGGGGAAACCTCTTTTACATTACACAAATGATCAATTCTTGGATGATACAAATGAAAAAACCTCCTTTCTATATATAGAAGTCTAAGGGGTCACAATATAATCAAAGCCCACATAATAATAATATAAGGACACAACAACAACAATAATGGGCTTCTATGGGGCACAATAATAACAATAAGGGCTACAATGACAATATTGATGGGGGAATCACTAGTATTATAGGGACTTAACAATTTGGATATATCTGAAGTCTTGAAAAGTTGTGAATTTATGTCATTATTTGCAAATCTATATGTAGGTTCACCTCAATGACAACGTGTATACACACGGATTCAAAACTTTCAAGTAGTGTATGAAGAGGAAGGGCTTTTTGGTCGAAAGTGACTGATCTATCTAATAAGTGTTATTTTTTATTGTTGTTTTTCAATGATGTCTTCATTAGATCTGAAGCTAAATTGATTGTATAAGGAGATTGAGTCTAGGTGACTGATTGAGTGAGTAAGAAGGGTGATCTTTGCTGCTAGTTGTTTAGAAATCTATAATATGACTGTATATCTTTAGAATATCTTTGAGTAGTACAATTTTTTGTTCAGAATTTTTATGATTCAATATCTTTAGAGGTATACACAAGTTTGGTTAGATAAAGTAGCTTATACATGTAGGTTGTTCTCATTGATGTAGCATATACATTCTCACATATTATTTTTGAGGTTGCAGTTGGTTTTGGTTGTTGACGTAGTGTTCTGAGTTCAGCTCTATGTTTTGGTAACAATGAACTATTGTTCTTTTCTTAAAATTCGATGGGTTTCAATGATTGTTTGATGGAGTTGTATTTGTTTTTTCTATTGTAGTGGTGATTGATTTGATCTTCAATGGTACTTATGGGTCCAGTCGGAAAATTTGATGAAACATGGAATACATATTCTATTGATGTGTACGAAGAGTATCCAGTCTGAAAATTTATGAAATGTGGTCCTTAGAGAAATAGTCAAGGTGAAGAATTTCTCTAGGTAGACACTTACATAATGGTAAACATATTAGCCAGTACAAGAGCTAGGGGGTTGGATCTCCCTTCCAATAGAAGCTGGAAAACAAGTGATGGTTGTAGCCTTCATCAAGTAAATGTCTACGTAGTGGAAAATGTTTGCACCAGTACAAAACTTGTAAACACTTTTTATAATAATAAAATTGAAGACTGAGACAATAATAGAGGTGGTTTTTTCCCACATTGGGTTTCCACGTGAAGAATCTTGGTTTTCATGTGTGCTACTTATGTGTGTTGATTTATTATGTTCTTACTGCATGTGTTTACTACTTAGTAAATGCATCACACACTGACTTAAGTTCAACATACAATGAATTAAATATTTTACAAGTTTATTATCTATACAATGGTTTCATTCATTATAGTCGCGGACATACATTTTTTGGTTTCTGTAAAATTGTGTATACAATTTGAAAAGGAAAAATATTATTGTGAAAGTTTAAATACTGATTCACCCCCCCTCACCCCCCTAAGTATTTTTCCTATCAAAGGCCTAATCTCGTTCTTGAAAATTATTCTCTTTGGTGTGTTGGTCATTCCAAATATTCCTTTGTAGTTGGATTACCTCAGTGTGTAGGAGAGCTTGCAACTGAAATTCATCTAGATCATTCAGTTGAAATAACATCTCCTATTGTTCTATAGTAATATCTAATTCTAACTAGGCTTCCATCCTTAAGGTGTTATATTCAAATCCAATAGATAACACGACCTTCTTCCCATAAACTAGTTCAAATTTGGTAAGTCCAAGGGTGGTCTTAAAAGTGGTGTTGTACGCCCAAGTGGCTTCCACAATTCTGTCTCCAAAATTCTTTATGATCCCGCTAACAACCTTGGTAAGAATGTTCTCCAGTGCTCTATTTGTGACTTCCACTTGAACATTTTCTTGAGAGTGATAGGCAGTGGATGTCTTGTGTTTGATGTGGTGTTGCTTCATGAGATATTCAATAAGATTTGATGCAAAGTGTGCTCCTTGATTAGCGACTAACTTCCTTGGAAAGACAAACTTGTAGAATATGTTCTCCCTTGGAAATTCAACCACCTTTTAATCAGTTTCTACCTTTACTACCTTTGTTTAAACCCATTTAGTTAAGTAATCAATGCACACAATGATATATATTTTCTATCCCAATGGGGGATCAACAGGCCCGATGAAATCCATGCCCCACTTCTAAAATGGTAGTAAAGTCAATCCAAGTTGTAAGGAAATTTCATCCTTGGGTGTGGCTTTACCCATCTTTTGACGCCGATCACACCTCGTGGTGTACCTTGTTGAATATTGATGTAAAGTGAGCTAATAATAACCTAATTGTAGAACTTTCAATGCCACCCTCTTAGTAGTAAATTGACCCCCATAGGGTCCATCATGTCATGATGAGAGGATGTGAAAGACCTCCATTTCCCTCACACATATCCTCAATATCTTATCTAGTCCCAATCTGAAAATATTTCTGCCAATCCAAGTCAGTGGGGCACGTTTCCTGACAATCTTTCTCTTGTCCTTGGATGATATATTAGGATGGAACCTCCCACCAACCAAGTAGTTGGATATATTAGAAAACCAAGGAGAAATCACCGAGATGGAAAAGAGGTGATCTTCTAGAAGTTGATCATCCATGATTTCTTCCTTTCCTGTAGGCAGGGTTAGTCTTGAAAATAAATCTGCAACGACATTCTCTTTCCCTCATTTATCAATAATAGTCAAATCAATTTGTTATAATAATAACTCATTAAATACTTAATGGTCGCATGGTTAGTTTGAAGAAATGTTGGATAAACAATGATATAATTCCTAAACTTGTTCAAATAATGTACAATTGCCAAGACTTCCTTTTCAGTGACAATATAATTTAACTCGGCTTTGGAAAGGTTTTTACTCATGAAATATATATCATAAGGAATTTTTTTTCCACTTGTCCTAAGGTTTCCCCTACAACTTTGTTTGTGGCATCTATGCGTATATGGAAAGGTAAAGCCGAGTTGGGATGCCTAAAGATGGGTGTAGTGGTCAGTTTTATTTCAGTACTTGGAAGGCTTCTTGACAGTTATTTGTCAAACAAAAATCTAAATCTTTAGTGAGAAATCCGGTGAAGCTAGTTTTAAAAAGTGTATGATAAACCTTTTATAACACCCATCTAATCCAACAAAGCTCCTAACGTCTCTTTGTTTTTTAGTATAGAGACCTTTTTAATGATGGAAATGGGATTTAGGTCAACTTGTATCACTTCCTTAGATATAGAATGCCCAAGGACATTCCTTGCATTGATCAAGAATTCATATTTCTTAGGACTCAATGAAAGATTCATTTCAATGCATTTCTTTAAGACATAAGAGAGATTAGAAAGATATTCCTGGAAGCCACACCCATAAGGAGTGAAATCATCCATGCATATGTCAACAATGTCATGAAAAAATTCAATAAAGATACATAGAACTACCCTCTGGAAAGTAACAGAGGCATTATGTAGACTAAATCGAAGGACTTTATAGGAAAGGGTAACCTAAGGACATGTAAATGTGGTCTTATCTTGGTCTTCAGGCTAATCTGTATTTGGTTGTATCCACTAAATCCATTTAGGAAGGAGAATAATTTCTTAATTGCAAGGCCATCTAAGACTTTGTAAAGGAAGGGAAAAGGAAAATGGCCCTTCATTGTAGCCTTGTTAAGTTTTGGGTAATCAACACAAATCCTCCACTTCCCATTTTTATTGGGGACTAAAACAAAAGGTGACACCCACTCACTATTTGAAATGGGGTATATGAAACCTGCATCCAATAACTTCTGCAATTCTTCTTTCATAATGTCCTTAAGAGTTGGCTCATCATTCTCTTCTGTTCGTGCATAGGCTTACACCCCCATTTGATGTAAATATGATGAGTGGAGAATGAAGGATGCACACCTTTCATTTCCTTATAATCCCAATAAAAACCATCCATATGTTGCCTCAAAACATTGCATAAATGTTCTCCCTCCTCATCAAAAAGAGAAAGGTTAATCTTTAGTGTTCTGGATGGGCCAATCTCCACAATCTTGGCAGGTTCCAGGTTAGTGTCAACAAAGCACAATTCAGTCCAAGGACTACTCTCATATTATTTCAACGGTTCCTCAACTAGTATGGAACTCGGAGGCCGGTCTTGTAACATATGGTCAATAAGGTAATATTCATCAAGCTACCCACCTCCTATAACAATGTCTAGATTATAGATTGAGTAGAGGGGTGTCTGATAAAATTCTTCCTCTTCCTCCTCCGATAACCATAAGGGTAAATCATGCTCAAAAAAAGGATGAGAAGAAGGATAAAAGACAAGTTTTTTTTATACATGTTCATTTTTAATAGTCATGTTCCCATCCCCAGAACAATTGTAGGCATCAACAATGGACAAACAAGGTCTTCCTAGAATGTGAGGATAGTCATTAAACTTTGTTTTGGGTTGGAGGACAAGGAAATTAGTCGGATACTCCCAGGAGTCAATGGAGACTAGGACATCCCCAATAACTCTTTCAAGAGTTACTATCGATCTGTCAGCAAGCTCCAACACTGTACTGGTCTTACTGAAAGCCCCTTGGAGGTTGATTTTCAACATGGTTTCCCTAGTCATTACATTGATTTCAGCCCCAAGATCAATCAAATTATTATGGAACATAATACCATCAGTGTGTGCATCTACTACTTGGCCAATAAGATCCAAGTAGCTTATAGAGATCACCCTATCAAGCATCCAATCAGATAGTTGTCCAACAACATTGATTGTTGGGGTATCTCTTCTTCTTCTCCAAAATATTTTGTAACATTCCTCCTTGATAATATTGTTGTAAATGGGAACATATTTGATGGCCTAGAGAAGGGGTGCTTAGTCAATTTAGTATGTCCTAAATTTCTACATTAATTATCAATCTGGATTCATAAACTGATGAAGTGTGGCACACTATATGTGCAAGAAAACCACTATCTTACTTTTTATTGTTTTCAATTTTGTTTTGTTTTGGGGGGTTTTATCTTGGTTTGTCTCCTAATGAAAATGGAAATCCTATTCCTAAGTTTTAAGAATACTTTAGAAGGTAAGTATGGATATAGATTTTAAGGCAATTATCTCCTTTTATGATGACTTCTAGAACTTAACATTTCAGAGTATCTTAAAACATGCCAGTGATGAAATTAGTACTTGAACAAGAATGTAAATGTGCAACTATTCAAATCAAACAAATAATAAACTACTGATCATGAAATCATTATCTCTGCTGCTCATCTAAATACAAAAATAAAAGTTAATCTATTGCACTCAAACAAATCAAAAACTGCAAACTAATAAAAGTAAAACCAATTCACTTCATTTACAGTCTAATAGCTCTCCAGGTAGCTTTTCGGGGTTAAGCCATGGCTCTAGAGATAACGTCAATAACATGAGGAATTGAAATCTAAATTATCTACTTGCAAATGAAAATAAAGCCAATTCACTTCACTTATAGTCCGATAGCTTGCCAAGTAGCTTTTCAGGGTTAAGCCATGGCTCTAGAGATAACGTCAATAACATGAGGAATCGATCTCTAAATTATCTACTTGCGAATGAAAATAAAATCAAGTATCTTCACTTATAATCCGATATCTCGCCAAGTAGCTCTTCCGGGTTAAGCCATGGCTCTGGAGATAACGTCAATAACGTGAGGAATTGATATCTAAATTATCTACTTGCAAATGAAAATAAAATCAAGTCTCTTCACTTATAATCTGATAGCTCACCAAGTAGCTTTTCTGGGTTAAGCCATGGCTCTGGAGATAACGTCAATAACATGAAGAACCTAATATCTAATTGCAGAAATGAAAGTAAAATCAAATCACCTCACTCATAATCTGATAGCTTGCGAAGTAGCTTTTCGGGGTTAAGCCATCGCTCTGGAGATAACGTTAAATGACATGAAGAATTTGATATCTAAACTTACTATCAACAACAAATGAAGAAGACTGAAATCAAAGCATAACTGAAATTGAAAGCTAAGAAAAAAAAAGTTAGCAGACAGGCCAATCTCATGTCACTGTTTATTGCAAAAATTGTATGAAAATGCTCGAGCCTAGCCTATCCTGAAGCACACTGATCAGTGTTAGCAAAATTGTACAATGCTTGGAAAATCATGTACAAGAATGAAACATTAACATCATAACTAAAATATGAAATATACACAAGTGAACAAATGATGAAATGTCTACAATGGAAATAAGACAAGAACATATGAAAAATTTATAGAAATAAAGAAACGAAAGCTTAGCCAGCAAGGGCCCTCTGCATGGCCTTGGTTAACATGCTGTCAGTCCGAGATTACGTTCACACAGTCATATAAAAAAAAGTCTCACCATATTACAAAACAGAGGAAGGATCCTCTCATTACAACAATAGGACCAGTGTCTCGGCACAGTACATGAACTAACAACAAGATTACATAAAAATAAACTAGCTACATGCGTTTGCAAATGCGTTATTTATAAAGGAAATTACATAACTGTTCTTCCTATGGAACTCCTTCGGTAGAAGACACGTAACAAGATAGCACCCATGAGCTTAGCGTGTTGGTTGCCATAATCATTCAATCTATCAAAAGGTGGTTATTGGATTTGCATCATGGAGGCAGTCTACAGCTGTCAAAATGAATCCATGGATCTAGGAATGGTCTCAGACCTTTCACGTGTCGAAAAACAGAGACTTGTTTGTTGTAGAACTCCTCGTTTGACCAACATTTGACCAAGGCTTTCCTCTATGAATTTGGCTAAACCAATAGGACTTGGTCCATGTCTAGATCATTTCTAAACTGCCCACATGCCTTGTTTTTCTTGCTGACACATGCAACCTAGAGATTAACAAAAACAGCTGCGGAATCTCAAGTTAGTTGTGGAAAGTGGCTGCATTTCGCAGCTGACGAGAACAATCTAAGTCAAATAGTAAACACAAAAACATAGTCAGAAAACCACTTAAATGCACTCTCAGAATCAATATGTAATGATCTTTGATAGCTTGTGAGGCACTGGTGAGGGGAAAATGTCTAGAAAAGTGTGTAGAAGAGATGTAGTTTCAAGGCTCAACAAGGGTTATCTTGACACACAGATTATTCAATTATCCCAGGATTTTAGCCTCTTCTGGGGTGTTCTTTTTAGGGTAGACCAACCTTTAAGGATAAGGAGGCACGTTGACTTGAGGGACACTCTCCTCCTCTTCTTCAAGCTCTTTAGGTGGAGAAGGTGGGTGATTATATTGGAGCACCTTCCTAGACCTAAGGTTGATCTCTTTGATTTATACAACATAAGGAGGGTAGGATATCTCCCCACTATAAACCGATTGTGCCTTGTTGTTGTTTGAGTTCAGATTGGGTTGATTAGGAATTTGAGGTTCCTTAGGTGGATTTTTGTGAGGGGGTCATGGTTGGGGTTGAGGTGGAGGCAGTAGAGAAATAGGTTAGGTGGCTTGAGTTATTCGTCCTTGTGAGGGGTTTCCCCATTGCGAAGGTTAGGGTGGATATGGCTAAAAAGGATGGTTGATAGGTTGAGGAGTATAAGACCAAGGAGGAGGTTTGGACCATCATCGATGAGTGGTAGGGTACAAAGGCTGAAAGGTGCTCTTTGATTTCGATTGTAGTGAAGATTTTTGAAATGGATTAGGATCGGAGGGTCTCCGTTGATTTATTAAGCACAAATTATCAAACCTGCCTTTTGCCCATCCTTGGTATACACCCTTGGACCTGGCAGAGAAGGATATTTATCTTTTGCATGATTCTCCTCATAGACCTAGAAAAGTTATATGAGATTCAATGGACATTCATTCCTAGGATGTCTTTTAGTGCACCTCAGGAAAATATAGCTAGTGCCCTCTCTACTTCCCCTCTCTTTCTTTTGATTTGCATAGTATTCGTGTGCAAGGCAAAGGTATGTAACATTTAACTCTTAAAATATTCAAATATACTTCGTATCTCATGCTTTATGGCTATTGCGGAGGGAGAGGAATGGACCAAGCTTTGGCTAGACCTACCCTTCTTCCTAGAAGCCCTAAAATGGTTCTTGGATAAAATTTTGATGTCATCATAAGGAAATTGGTAACTATCTCCTCCAAATATAATTTTGAGATTTTCCATTACATCTTCCCTAATCCCTTGAAGAAGAACTAGCTTTAGTGACTCAAGATCAAGGGTAAAGTTGGCCCTCCTATAATTGATTGAAACCTTTCCTCATAGTCCTCCAAAGATTCATCAGGTCCAAGGGTCATCCTAAAGATTTCCTCCTTTGTTTCTGTGGACCTACAATAATGATGGTATTTGTCATTGAAGGCTTGTTGCATTTGGGCCTAGGTAGTGATGCTGCCTTTAGATATACTCATAAACGAGTGCAAGGATACAATATGAGCATATAAGGAGACAACTTCACCTTCTTCTCATTAGAGGCATAGTCATAGGTCCTACACACAACAAAAAACTCAAAAAAGATGGTGTGAGGAACTTTAGAGCACTAGTACAAAATGGCTAATTAGTTACTAAAACAACGACTGAAATTTGCATATAAATGATTATTTTTCAGTGGGTGACCAGTCGTACCTAATTCATGGTATCTTATAACGCAACCAACTATTAGTCATTTTTAGCTTAGTCATTAATTGGTTGTCTCAATTTTATCATCTAGTAGTATATTTAGTCATAAATTTGGTCATTAATTTAGTTATTTATTTAGTCATTAATTGCCACAATTAATGACCAAATATACAACAAAATATATTACTATATGATCATCTAAGAAAACCAATTAATGACCAAAGAAATATGACCAAATTGTAGGTCATGTTATAAGATACTATAAATTAGCTACTGATAGTCATATATATGAAAATTTTAGTCTTCGTTTGCAACCAATTAATGACTAAAGAAATATGACTAAATTTTTGTCGTGTTATAAGATACTATAGATTCACTACTAATAGTCGTATATATGAAAAATTTAGTTGTCATTTGTAATGAAAAATTAATCATTTGCAGTAGTCAATTATATTTTTTTTGGTATTTTCATATTCATTATATAAACAACTAATTCATTAGTTTATAGTCATTTCATTTATTTTGATAAATAATCATTACAAATGACTAGTTTAATCATATATTCATTTTATTTGTGTTCATCATCAATCAACGTAAACTACTAATTTAATAGTTATAGATTGATTTTATGTGTTCAATATTAGTCAACATAAATTAATTAGTATGATTTTGCAACTAAATTAAAAAAACATCATACAATGTGAATTGGTTCATCTAATATGAAATATCAAAATTGCATATGTTAGTTAAAATACTAAACAATATCAAGTGCAACTATAAATAATTTAAACCACATAATTTATATTACATGAAATGTCAAGTATTACAATATGAGTTTCCAACTTAACATTGGTTGGACTACAATTTACACATGAAATGTTGTTTCATCATTATAAAACATTATCATTGTGTTGTCAAGTCATTGCAGGTGAATTCAACAACTATGAAGACTTGAACATCAGTGTCTATGTGTTTGTGTTATGTAGGATAGTGGCTTTAAGATTACCACTATACTAGTTCTATTCACTCCCTTTTTGCATTTGTCGCTGTAGTGTTAGTGTTCTCCTCTTTCTTCAAATCTTGTAGCTTACAATCAATACTGAGTTCCTTTTCTGGAAACAGAAGAACCTAGAATGCACAATGTAAGACATGAAATAAGATGAACAATAGAATACAAATTAAAGTAGAATATAAAGGATTTATATTACATAAACCTCAACATCAACAATGTTAAAGCCATTCTTCCCCATAAAAGCAAGAAACTAAAACAAGTTTCTTCTATTGAGCGATAGTGGTCACTATGTGGCCAGATGACCTGTATAAATAAATTAAAGTCACCGTAGAAAATAACACCTTAGTAACTTAGTATTGAAGCTTCAAGGAAAGCATAGGCACAATCATGCAAATTAACTTACATGCTAAAAAGATCAAGCTATAAATAACTTGTTAAAATAAATAATCTGAGGTGTGATGTATAATCCTTGTCATTTTATTCGCAACAACAATTTGTTGTGTAATGCAAGAAGTTGGTCAAGTATATAAACAACATGTTCTCAAATAACAACATGAAAGTAAACTTTTCTAATAATCATGAAAATATTTCAATAAAGAATAGTTAAAAGGATTTCAGTCAATATCGTGTAATATTAATTTCATCTTCAAGCTTTGGTTGTTGTTTAAACAAACATAATACCAAGTACTTTCAATTTCATAGTTAAAATGTAAAGCAAAATCGAAATAAACTTTCAAAATACAACAATAAAGGGAGGATATCGTGGAATGGACATTGCAATTATACAAAATTTGTTTACCTGTCCATCGATATCTTATCACGCATTCCTAAAGCATTTGATTTCCCAAATAACCATGAGGTGAAAGAATGACAGCATTAAAAGCCATAGGAATACTTAATAGAAACATTTCCAAAGTTGATGGTTGAAGTGCCTGAAGGATCTTCAATAACAAATGAATCATATCCAAGACATGATATCTATATTGTCTCCCCATCCTTTTTCCAATCACAATTCGTGTAACATGCCCACACTAGAGTCAAGTAACATTCAAATGAAGGAATTGACATTTGTCTTTATCTTTCATATGTATAAAATTTGAATACAATTTGTTTTGATAACATATTAATTCATATTTTAAGGCTTCCTATCATGAGAATGTATCAATCAAGTAGAACATCATAAAAATTGACCTTAGTGAGGTCCTCTAACAATTTGTACAATATCAATATGTGTGTTACTGTGATATTTTCGATAGAAAAAAGAATATATTTGCAAAAAAAAAATCCATATATTACTTATGTTCAATCTATTTATATGGTGTATTCTTAGGTAACTTTTTAATATGTCCCTCTACCTTTACCAAAGCGGATTGTAGCTTCATTAAACTCTATATCCTTTCATTCAACACCAATTTCTGCAAGATAAATGTCAGACATTATTCTTTCCCATTTCTCAACATGCTAGATATGATAAATTGAAGTCACATAAAAGTAAGAGAAAACTATTTTCTAACCAAAACAAATAAACAAATAATGCCTCTAATAAAGCTTCACACCTCAGAAATTACTCTGCCACATGCTCAGACTAAAGGTGATATTATTTGAATCATCTTTAGGTCATATTTAATGGAATATTCATATTTTTACCATGACTTCAATTTGGTTCGAAAAGAAATATATAAATCTAGGTTGTTAATAGTGAAATTCAAGTATAATTCAAAAAAATAATGTCATTATAAGGTATGGAGAGAGAAACGTCTTCATAATTAGCATTCTCTATTTAGTTTGGTTTTATTTGAGTTGGTATTTGAATATATAGTTTTCTCTAAAGAAGTGAAATAGAAAGATGAGAATCAAAATAACCTTGTGAATTTTTAATTAATTC
Source organism: Pinus tabuliformis (assembly GCA_031772625.1). Classification (NCBI taxonomy): domain Eukaryota; kingdom Viridiplantae; phylum Streptophyta; class Pinopsida; order Pinales; family Pinaceae; genus Pinus; species Pinus tabuliformis. Next base: position 1,319,880,590 of record CM062805.1, on the reverse strand, counting down.
ATATTATATATCTCTAAAACAATGAGGTCATCCTTCTCTGATATTTGATAGAGATTTATTGGCATAGAATAATAATTAATTAACTATCAAACAAAATTACACAATATATTAACAAAGGAAGGAAAAATGACATTGCTTTTGTATTTGTGTGTTTGAAGGAAATCCATCAATGGTTGTGTTATTTCTTTATCATGAAATAGTATTGAAGACGAATGTTGGTTCAGAAATTGAACTCCATTACGAATAGGAGATAGTCGTGTTGGGTAAGGAAAGGATGAATTGAAGGGCTCAAGGTCTAGCTCCAATACATAGTTATCCTTGTCACTACAAAATACAAAGTTGTCATCATTTTCTTATCGAGGTAAAAATAAAAGTGAGTTTGTATTTGTGCATTTGTAATAGTATATGGAAAAGAGAGCACTAGCGGAAATCAAATTTTGTTGTCCCATCATTCAACCTAATAAAAACCTTATATATTCAGTTGTTGACTACAATGAAAATCGAATGTAAAACCCACTAAACTTGATCTTTACATGACATAGTTGTACTGAACTAGTACAATAGAAGCATGATAACTCATAAACAAGAGATAATAAAAAAGAATAATGGAACATTATTTCCTACCACATAATTGGCATGAATAAAATTTCCATAGAATTCATCCAAAAAATGAGAAGAACTTATGGCAAAATATCATATCATTAGTATTTTTTACCCTCTTTAACACATGTAGCTTAGGGAAGTAGAGGAGGCCAAATGTAGCAGGATTCCAATTGTGTGGGATATAAAAACACAAATGTGGAAAAGCACGCCTGCCAATTCACGAAATATCACTCTAAATATTAGAACATGTTGAGGATAGTAATGATGAAAATAGATCATGTATTAAGATCAAGCCCCCTATTGGGCATCAATTAGCAAGGTGGATAGTAATTTTTATTCATAAAAAAAAATATCATAATTAGTGCAATGACTGTGTGGATGTTTTTGTGAGACTTTTTACATTTATATTATGGAATCCTTGCAGGAAAGAGTGATGAAAGTTCTCTAGGTTTTGTCAGATTAGTTTCTCCTTTCATAAGCTTACATGAATGGATGGAGAGCTACCTTCTTCAGTTTGGAAAGTCATGTGTCCCTCCCTTTCTTTCAATATGTGGAGATGCCCCACCATTGAAGGACCTCGATAGTTCTGAATCCAATCTTATGAACATAACAAATGGATCTGGTCCAAATCAAGATGATGTGATGGTGATTGGAGAGGGATCAAGAGATCGATAATTTTTTAGTATTCCTCTTATGGTACTTGAAATATAGTGTAGGAAACATGGTTTATCTAGTTGTAGTGGTAGGGAGGTAATGTTTTTCTGATTGCTTAGCTTAGAAGAAGAAGAGAAGCATAAGAACAAAGATCAAGAGGAGGATTTCAGGTATGGATATAACTTTCCAATCAGAGGGAAGCATGCAAGGGAAACTGATCCTTATATACAATTGGGAGGGGGAAGGTGGAGCACAGGTGAAGAAATAAAATCCATACTTTATGATGAGAAGGACTATATATCATTATCATCATCTAGGAAATTTTTTTAGGAAGAATTATCTTTACCGTCACGGGTTAAGGAACATGAATGAGTGGATGCCTATTGCAATGGAACTTTACCAAAAAATTTGGTGTGGTGATGGTAGTGTCACATGATGTGCTCCAAAAAATTCAAAATATTCTAGGCAATGTTAAGGAAAGTTTCTTTCTTTCTCTACTACTTAACTCATATTTCACCCCATCCACATTTTGATAGACCAATTATCAATATCATAGAATGATATTTTATTTAATGAAGGAGTCCAAGGGCTAACAATTTAAGGAAATTATCAATTTAAAAAAAAAAATGGATAGTCTTGTCTGACTGGCAAGGACGTGGGTGTCAAACTTGCTGCCAAGACAATGTTATTCATATCTCAAAAGTTTGAGTATTACTTGGGGTTGAGCTTGAATGAGAGGATTTTTCTTAATATTGTTTAGTCAAGGAAAAGAACCAAATACATAACCGAAAACATAAACCTAGTAGTGTGAAATCCATTGTTTGAAGTCTCGCTACTGAAGACAAATTTCTTAAATACTTTTAAAAATTAACATACAAATAATTTATAAAAGCATGGCAATTCTTTGTCAGTGAAATGTGAAACTGGATAACAATTAAAGCAATAACTCGCAATAACAATCCAAAATCAACAACGCATATTGGACAAATGTCCAAAACTCATTGGAAACATCTTAATACTACAGGCTGCTCATCTAAAGAAACCGAAAATGTTACGTTGCCTCGGAAACATGGAATGTTAATGATATAAATGACGAAAAGATAAATAATTAAATCTGACTATTAGAACTAGCGCAAACAATGAATAATAAACAAAATGAAAATCGGGCAAAATGTCGTATACCCACTCCATGAGACTGCCATCTGCTTCCATGCTAAATGTTTCCCAAGACTAAGCAGGTCATTCCACTGGTGTCCAAATCCTCGTATCCATAGTAAAATTCATCCTCATATCCACATACAGTCTGCATTTTTCATACCCTTTTGTAAAGAAAAAAATAAAATAAAATGAAGCCGGAAAGCCTTTTTATTGGTCAACGGTTTAAATATTTTGAACCATGTATTTAAAAAGAAGATTATCATACCAATATCCTTGCTTTCTTTGAAACTCTATTCAAATACATCACTTCCTCCAAAAACTTTACATATCATGGATCGTCATAATTCAAGTCATCAATTAAATAAAGTTCTATCATCTCTAGAGCAGGGGTGCCTAAAGAAAGCAACCTAATACACTGATTTCCCTATCATGAAATTCAATTATGTCTACATAAACCTATATATATGGAGATGAGAGAGTGGGGCTCTAAGACATCGAGGTATGGGATATTTTTAAAGTTCTTGCATTGCATTTCAAAACCAAAATAAGCCAACTCTGCACTCATTTACGAGGTAAAAGACATAAATATGGAGTATGAACATCATGGAAGAAAACCATGGAAGAATTTTATGGTCTTTTCACATCTTATAGCATGTTAACTTTTTTAATTTACGTACTGTATATTTTCATTAAGGAATAGATATGAAACAAAATCGTTACTTTTTTTTGTTTCATGTCTATTGGATATACTGAATCTAAAAGCAAGACATACTAATGAACCAAAACATAATAGTCAACCTAAGCTACATCAATATATGCATTGTATATTTTTTTATTTATTCTATACATGACAACTAAGTAGCGAATACATACATTCCTAAACATTGAAACACATTGTTCATTGCACATGTAAAAGAAAAGTAGAAATTCTACTTTTTCCAAGATAAATTTGTCAGCCATTAACAAACATTGGAGATTAGGAAGCCTCTCGACCAATAGACACATATTTATTTAAGAAAAGGAACAGCACATGTGACAATCTCCTTTAATGATTTAAAGCTCCCCATCATCTCAATCAATATGTCCACAAGGAAATTGTATGCATTATCGGGATATGAGTCCATTTCTAGTACAGTCGAATTACTTCCATGTTGCATATTGAGTTTCAACATAGAGCATGAGAGCTCTTGAAACAGTATCCCATTCACTCTGAAATATTTTATCATGTATGCCCCTACATACACATACAAGACAACCTGTGTTTACATTGGTTTATATTTAATCCACATGCAACCTGCATTTACACTAGTTTCATTGTAAAGCATTGAAAGTAATAGTAAAATCCAAACATACATTTTTGTAGTTTGAAGAAATGCGATTGAAGAGGTTTTTTCCATATCTAGTAGTTTTTTTTTGAAAATTCAGTGATTCCTCTACTGAGGACCAAAAACGTTGGGAGTGCACAAAAGGTCGAATACTAACAATAAAATATTCTTTACGATTTGGCTAGTCAAGTGGGGCATCCCATCAAGTTCGATGAGCATACATCTAAGCTTCAAAAGGAGTCCTATGCAAGTGATTTTAAATGATATCCCTTGGAAGCTTCAACATAGTACTCAACAACATGATATAGAGGACCAACCAAAAGCATACCATCTGATCATGTCGAAGTTTGAAGAACCATGTCACCGTTTTTTAAATGACCATTGCTACTGTCATTTTGAGAAATTACTTTAATGTAAACACTTGGGATTGTTGGGAGCACTAACCTTGAATGTACTTTCCTTGGTACCCCAAAAAATAAGGAATAGCAGGTTAACACCCATTAGTTTTAACAAAAATGTGCCAAATTTTTGGATAAAACAAGACCTTTTCAAAAATATTTTTTTCACTAGCATTCCTTTTACCTCTAAGAGAAAAGACCATTTCATCTTCAGGATTGTCTGAGTGAGTGTACTAATATACAACAATGTTGCTTTTTCCATTAGCACTTGAAACAAATTTCAAATTATTTATCGTATCTATAAATGCACCCTCCATTTTCCATATGTTTACAATGATGCTTTGAAACAACTCATTTTCTTTGGGAGAAGAACTTGAATCAACATGTATTTCACCACTCAGTAGACATTTTTCACTAGTCAAATATATAGGCCTATGGTTCAATACATTTAATTCTAATGAAGACACTCCAAACAAAATGCACGAGTTCAAGAAATGAAGCAATGTGCACATGAGAAGCTTCTAAGTAGATTTTCTACCATCATTTATCAATCAACAAATTCATGGGTTCTTTGTTTGGCTATATGATGTAAGAAGCCACATGATGAGTAGAAATAATACACAAACAATAGCATTTTTGTATAAACACTATCTATGAATGATAAGAAACATAAACATGGACATTAATAACCTTTCTCTTCCAACACCTGTCATCATCCCAATCTAATAAGTCAGACTAAGATCCATGTTTTACCTCAAGATGCAATGCACCAGGTAGGACTTTCTCAAATATGAAGCCATTGCTATCATATGCTAAACTTAAAGAGTTAATATTCTCTGAGCCCAGAGTTCAACAGCGAAAGAAGTAAGAGATATAGAAACTAAGGAGTAACATCCTTCCTTGCATATCACCGATCCACGGATATAAACAAGGGACTTTATCAATTCAACACCAAACATTGGTCTCATTACTATCACGTCAATATGTGATGGTGAAAATTGAAGCCCAAAATCACGTTATGTTGTTGTGGTGAGCAGTGATATTCGATATTAACCTCGTTGAACCTCGAAGAAGAAGTTTCCCATATCACCAATCCTCTTTAGTTGAGGCTTAACATTGTCTCGCCTATGTGTCAAGCCAACTTGACACTTGCCATAATAGTGATTTGTCACTAATTTTAGGGAACCAAAAACATTATAATGTGTTGTTCCTATCTTTAAGATTGAAGCCATGTTTGGCACAACCATGAAATTCTCCAAACTACTAAACTCGAAGCGATCCTTCCCAACCTTGATTGTGTAGAATGTTGATTTTGCATGATCAAGTTTGTAATATCCTTGGACATCTGTTGTAGCTCTTTCTTTTCCATCAACTAATACCTTAGCACCTTCAAAACAAATTCCTTCAAAAGTCACCACAAGTCATCTAATTGAGAAACGTGTGACCTAAAATGGCTGAGATATATTAACATGAATATGCTCAACAATAACCTCTATAGATGGAAGTGAAATATCAAATATTATATTCTTACCCTTATAGAATGGCAACAACCTTTATTTTTCACGTGGAATAAAATTAAAAGAAAATTTCCCATCTACATGAGATATTGCATGAAAAAGCGCTTGATTTGGCCAAGGAGCTTCTTTGAGGGCACTTCATCTCATGGACATCATCTCAATAAAGGTATACATCAACACCTAAAATAGGGTTACCCTTAGAAACAACTAAGCCATCAATATCATAAATTGGGACAAAAAATATGTCATCTACTATGAGATTTTCAAAGCTCAACTCCAGCTCTAGAGAGCCTCTTTGGACAATTGTTAGGAGAATAAGAGAATCACATATTTGAAAGAGAATATTATAGAAAATATACTCTATAAACCTTAATCATTGTACCTCATGCGTATGACTTTGTATCTTCTTCCTATGTTTAATAATTGGCTCACAGAGCTCGCTCTTTCCACTTCTTGACATTTGATTTCATGGAGGGCTACTGTTTCCTCTACACACTCATGCTTAAGGAATATCCAAACTTGTTATGCGTATCAAATGAAGGCAAAGCGAGAAAAATATCATGGCTTTTCCTTTTTGAAAATTAATGTGGTGGGATTTGATATGACATGATATTTTTATATTGCTTGAGGATTGATGAAGTTTATGTATTCATGATGGGAAGAAACCATCCTATATTTCCTTGGAGTAATATTTGTAAACATGTAATTTCCTCCTTGCAACATAAACACAAAATTAATGAGATCATTGCTCATGGAAATGACCTCAACCTTCACATTAGCACCACCTCCATTTATATCTGAACAACCTTCTCCTCCAACAGCCCCCATCACTCTCTAAGAAATAGTCAACCTAGTGAAGTGAAAATTGATGTCTTCATGGCCATTGGAACAATTGTGACCCGCTCATACATATTCACCCATTTAAGATATATTTACCAAGTGAGAGAATATGGATATTTCTAATGCAATTTTTCCACTCGATAAACTTAACATCAAGTCCGAAACTATCTCATTCATCTTTGGAGAGCTCTTGAAACAATTTGTCACTATTGTATCAAATTTGCACAAATATATTAAAAAACTTATTAATGTATGTTGCTTGATTACTAGTCAAAATGTTTAAAACAATACAACACCAACAAATTTGTATTTCATCTCCATTGCACATAATTCCACTTCCTTCACGGAATTCATATGGCTCGTCGATCTCTTCCAGGTTCTTATATTTTGTATATGATCTTGATAACCCCGCTATCTGCAATATGACTATTAGTTTGCAATGACTCATTTAACAACTCGCTTACCACAATATTAAAGGCATTCAAATTCTCTATCACTGAGTATCCATCCTTCATGCTAGGGTTATAAAACTTTTTCCGCAAGATAAATTTTTTTATGAGAGATTATATTGGAAAAATCTTCCGAACTTGTGCCACAAAGCCTTCACCATGGCTTCTCATTCGCCAATACATAATATTAGAGAAACAATCCTATTGCACTCTTTAACTTCTGTTCTAACTTCACCTACTCTTCTATCAACATTCTTGTTGTTGATGTGCTTGGATCTACAACAATCAACTGACCTTGTTCTACTAACAGATGCTCCATCTTAAGCTTCCACAACTCAAAACTCTCACCATGAAATTTATCGATCTTAATTTTACAATGTATTTCAACTTCTTTCGCAAAAAGAATCAAGCCCACAGATCTCCCACTAAACATGGTCTACTGTGGGCTCGAGAAAAACCCCTCAGAAGTAAAGGTTTCCTCTTGAAGTTGAAACTATTGCGATACCAAATGTATTTTTTAACCGTGCACATAAATTACCTGCAAAATAATTCTTAAAGCAAAAAACTATACAATGGCGAGAACATGAAACAAATATGCATCTCTTTCAATGTTTTTTTTTGTAAGTCAGCTTGTTATATTAAAAAAGAGGAAAATATAGTACAAAAAGTCTGCACTTGCAGAAAGAGGGCTGCTAGACCGCATGCCTATCTTCAAAATTGACCAAAAGAGATAACCACACTACCACGAGCACATCGCACAAGGTGGCATAGCCATAGAGCTTTACAAAAAGATAAACAACTAAACACCAGCCTAACTAAGGCAGCAAATAGACTACAGAAGTGACAGACCAACTAACCAAAAAAATAACCACTAACCAAGGAAGCGAGAGAGAATCAAGGAAGCCAGAGAGCATTTTTGGTGACAGTTCCTGGATCCTGAAGCCAATCCACTTCCTCTTCTATTTCTTGCTCCTTCAGCTTCTTTTCTTCCTCAGTGACCATAGCTTCCAAGTCAATAACCTTTCATTTGTTCTTCTGCAAAGTGCGAGTTTCATACATCTCTTTAGCCACCTTGAGATCTTTGTTAGCAGAGGTGTTACGGCTTCCTTCCCCTGCCATGATCGTGCTTACACTCACGGTATAGTTATAGGTGCTTTCAGCAGAATAGATGGGTTCTGGCCTATAACACGATAGAACAATGCTTTTTCCCTTGCCTTTGGTTGAAGTTAAATAGAGGTTGCCTCGGATGTTACCGGCTGAAGACCGCCTATTTCTTTGCAACTTGCATGTCATATCATAATTAATTCTGCGTGATGGCAAATTGTTTTGGTAGTGGCTCGCATTCTTTCTCTTACGGTCACCTTTTCTCTCCTGCTTCAGTGCCTGCCAAGTTTCCCCCTCCTTGACATGGCTTAGGTGGTGCATATCCTTATTCATCATATCTGATAATATATCATCTTTCTTCTACTCGTGCCATAACTGCGCCGGATTTGCATGTCCTTCTATCCCCTGCCAATCTTTAATGGTTCCTGTAGTGCCAACATGTCTCATCATGGTATGACGTCATTGTAGCCTTCCCACCAATCAATCTCAATTGTCGTCACCCAGGTCTTACCTGGAGAGCTTTGTGCACTTTTCTTTTAATTCCAGGAAGTCTACATTTTGGCAACAGCTGTCCCACGTAGTGTTTAGGTGATCGATTCCATAGTTAACCAGATGGTCCGCATCCATATTAGCTTTCCATCGCATAGCCTGAAAAATCAAACCTTTCAGCTCTCCAACATTCCTACGATGTTGTCTGTAACCTTGGCAAGTCTCCAATGTTTAGTGACCTTACTTGCTTTCGCTCCCCCATATAACTTCCTTGCCGCTGTGATTGCCAGCTCTGAGTCTCCCTCAACCACCGTAGCTCCAACCTCTGCATCTCTGAGAATTTTGAGTCCTTGTTCCATGGTAGCAAACTCCATCTCGTTATTAATTCCTTCCCCTAAGGCTTTACTGTAGATGTGTAGAATCTCCCCTGCATTGTCCCTTATGATGCCCCCGATGCCTGCCAAGCCTGGATTACATCTTGAGGCTCCGTTGAAATTCATCTTGAGAAAGCCTGCAGGAGGATGCGTCCAGCGAATTGACACGGTGCTTGGTTTCTGCTGGCAGTTCATGGTGACCATACTTCTATCGTCGTCCAATTTGAAAGATTTTAAAATGTGTAAGTCTCTAACCGAAGCTTGGTTATCTTGTTCTGTTCTGCATTTTACCAGGATTAATTGTCTTACATTTTGGGTAATTGTATCTAGTGAATGATCTATGTCTCCGTATTAATTCTGAAAGATTCTTCTATTCCGTTCCTTCTAGATGGTCCATGTTATAAATCCTAGCAAGGTTTTCCATATGCTATTAATTCTTATATTATTTGAATACCCGCTCTGCCAATTCATGATGGTGTCCTGGATAGAATCCCTAGTTCTATCTATCTTTTGCATAATGTTTTCTGCCTACTTCCACAGGTGACAAGCCCAGTCGCAAGTGTTGAAGAGATGGTTCATCGTTTCTTGAGCCAAATTGCACATGGGGCATCTAGATGGGCCATTAAACCATTTCTTGCGAAGATTTTCCCATGTGAGGGTTTTCCTTTGCATCAGGAGCCAGAGGAAGGTTTTAATATTAGGCCAAAACAGAGAATCCCAAACCTTATTGCTCCATTGAATCATCTCCATTTTCTCTATATTTTTGAGATGCTCTCTGGCTTCCTTGAGCCTGAAATTACCACTCCCTTTCATGCCCCATCTTAGCTGGTCTCTTTCTTCAGCTTTCCTTATCTTCCTTTTGTTTAGCTGGTTGAGCAGATCTCTTATTTTGTTGTTTTCCTCATTTGAACATTTTGTGTCATTGAACAAACAATCTCTCCATTCCTGGTCCCTGCTGTTGGGATTCCAGTATTGATGGACAATGTATCTTCCCCTTTCCTAACACTGTCTCTAAAGGTGTGCCAACTCCGGTCTTTCAAGCTTCGGGAGTTGTTGCCAAGCATCTTCCCAAAATAAAGTTGTTTCCCCATTTTGGATTTCCCACAAGCTATGATCCTGCACAATGTCGTGATTCCTTCTTGCTAAAATCCAAATGGGAGACCCTTCAGGAACCGCCTTCAGTCTGATTAGATCCTAAATGTTGCATTCTGGGGTATATTTTTCCTTCCAGTGTTTGGCCCACTGGACATTGGGTTCCTTCAGCCATCTCCACCAGAGCTTGGCTCCACAGGTCATGTTGATAGTGGAAGGATCCACTAGATTTAAACCCCCCAATTCTTTCAATTTGCAAAGTTTGTTCCACGCTACAAGTGCCCATTTTTTTTTCCGCATTGCCAGTCGAGACAAAGGATCTTTTGATTACCCTTATTTACTGTAGGAATCCTTTTGGGGCAGGGATAATAGAGAGCAGGTATTACAGAATGGCTTGCAATACTGCTTTGGTGAGGACTAATCTCCCAGCGAAATTGAGGGCCCTGTGGGTCCAGTGCTTACATCTCTTCTCTATTTTAGGAGAATTTTCTCCCAATGTATCTTTTGCCACGGTTTGTCTGTCAGAGGGGCCCCCAGATACTTTGAGGGGAGGCTACCTCTTTGGAAGCCTAGAATATTAGATAAATGTTTCTGAATAGCCAAATGCATATTGAAGAAAAATATAGTGGACTTCGAAAGATTAATTTCCATACCTGAGGCCTTGCTGAAGAGATTTAGTATTTTTTTGAATCCCATGGCTTCTTTCACAATTGGCATCCCATGAAGCATTGTGTCATCCACAAATTTCTGGTGAGTTGTTGCTGGTATGGAAAGAAGGGGATGTAGTCCTTTGATTTTTCCTTCATCATTTGCTTTGCGGATGAGTCTACTCAGACCTTCCATAAGAATTACAAAAAGGAAAGCAGACATAGGGTCTCCTTGTCTGATACCACTGGAGGGAGAGAAAGGGTCGGAAGGGGAACCATTGACAAGGATAGAAAATTTAGTGGATTTAATCAAGACCAGAATCCATTTAGTCCACTGTTTATCAAAGACAAAAGCGTTCAGTATGGCTTCATAGCTCAATTGGCAATGGCTCTAGAAATATAGTTTGACTACCTCTTCGGTACAAATCTTGTGATATCCTCCCAATAAGGGTGAGAAGTTGCATAGCCCTACCAAAACTTACAAAAAAAATAAATATCATATTTCTAAGTTGAAAAAAATATAGATTTCTAAGGAATAAATGTAAGTCATGCCTAACTGTTATACATTTATAGTTTTTGGGGGACATCATGTAAAATAATTCTTGATCAAATTAGTGTATTCGATGTTAATCAAATATAATACATGTTTTGATTTTCTCATATTAATATTTTAATTCACAAAGCTAGCGATTCTTTCCATAGACATCAATCATCAACTAATATAACCACATGTTGATGTACATTGTTCAATACTATTTCCCACCCTTTTAACTAATAACATTTATCTCCATATCTAAAACACATTTTGATCATATCTTACACTTATGTATGCACATGTCACATGGCTATTTGAATAGTGTCTCTTGGCCCCACCACACATCGAACCATTACATCAAGGAACATGCTAGCTTAGGTGTTAAGAATTCATTAAGAATGAGTTGAGAAGCATGCAAAATCTCTAGAAACCCTTAAGTTCCACAACTTGACTATAACTAAAATAATATACATATATTTAAACTAAGCAATAAGATAATATTTAAGTGCACGAAATATGTGATTAAAAAGATATTATCTAAATTTATTTAACTATAATCAAAGCTTGATTTACCATGTGTGACTATGATTTAATTTATTGAATATGTAATCTAAACCATTTAATTAATATTTATATTAAATAAAATTTAAATTATTTGAATTTTTCTTGAATTAAATTTTTAATACTTTTATTTTATTTCTTATTAATTTGATATTTTATAAGTGCTAAAGTGAAAACATTGAAATTTTAAATAATGCTTAAACCAATTATTTAATTGGTTATGGAAATTGATTTAACCAATTTTTTTATTCATGAGATGTAGTAAACTCTACATATAATAAGATAATATTTAATCATTTTTCTTGTTGTGCTGAATTCTATTTAGGCCTAGACCTTAGAGACTCAAAAAGTCTCAAACCTGAAGAGAAAACTTTTCCAAAAGTGAGCTTATAAACAACTAATTTTTTGCATATATACTTCCATAGTGATATTAAACATATTTTTTTTGAAAACTTCTAATATTTTGTGTATTCTCTTTGGTGTGCCCCACTTTTTAGGTGAAAGCTTCAACCATACTCTTGTTCGTGAACATGGATGAAGTGTTCGCTACAAGCCTTAGGCACATCAAACAAAATGCCATAAGTCTTCAATAACACCAAATAGATTTATTTATTTATTCCTATTTATTATTTCTATATAATAATAATTATATTTAAACTAACTTTTAAATATTTTTGTTGTTATTCCAAAAAATGTAAAACACTCCTTTTAATAATTAAAAAAACCAAATATTTAAATAATACAACATTATTCATAATTATAAACATAAATGAGTCAAATTTTTATCTTGAAAAAAATGTAGATATCTTTATAGTTTTTGGTTGACATTTTTTGAAATAATTCTTCATCAAATTGTGATGTGCAATGTTAATCAAATATCATAAATTCTTTCATTTCTTCATATGATATTTTGATTAAAAAATTTGTTGATTCTTTCCATAAATATCAATAGTCAACTAAAACAACCACATGCTCATATACAATGTTCAATACTATTTTCCATCCTTTTAACTAATAAAATTTATGATCATATCTAAACCACATTCTCATCATATCTTCATGAAAATTGAACCTTGCACAATAGTGAAAATCTCCATGTTTTCGATATCCCCGACCAGAGGAGCGAGCTAGGGTTTGGAGTAGCAAGAAAGAGGAGGAGTGAGCTGAGAACCATGGAGGTGCCACTAGGAGGGAGTTCCACTCCCTCCTACAGCAACGTTGTTTCAAATAAAAGTAGAGAAATGAGCTTGAACGGATTCAGGAGACCCTCGGAGAAAGGAAAAAAATATAGACTCAACATAATCGAAAAGCAGCAAAGATGATGTTCAGGAAGAAACTCACGGGAAGGTCAGAAGGGAGAAGATTCCAGAGGACAGCAATCAGAAAAAAGAAGGGTACAACTCTGCAGAGGGATCTTGTAAGCCCAATACTGCCACCAAACCTAGGGTGGTTCTAAATGATTCTACACTACAAGAGCATAGAGATCACATGACGACTTATGCTATTATCTGTAAGTTTATGGGCTTATGGCCCATAGAGAAGAATGTGTATAATTGGATTAGAAATGACAGGAAACCAAAGGGAGATATAGCTTTTCATCTAGGGTCCAAGGGCTTCTTCACAGTGGTTTTCAATAGCCTAGAGGATAAATACAAAGTTTTTAAAGGAGGACCTTATTTCTATGCTTCTGCAGGACTCTATATGCGACCTTGGGTAATGAACATTGTCCCGGAGTGGGAGACATTCACTTCGGTCGCAGTATGGATAAGAATTTACTCCTTACCTATAGATTATTAGCTGCCTAAATCCCTGAAAGCTATAGGAAATAAATTATGACATTTTCTAAAATTTTCAGAGGTAACTCTGAGAGGGAAATATACTTCCTTCGCATGAATATGTGTGGAAATGGATTTATCAGGAGCTCTCTCGGATGAAGTGGTCTTAGAAGTGTATGATGACGAATGGGTACAGGAAATGGACTATGAATATGTCCCTTTTAGATGCCAAAAATGTCATGAACATGAACACCTTTTCAAAGATTGCCCACAAAACAAGTGGGAGGAGAATTCGAGGACCAACATACACAAAGATCTCGAAGGATACACCAAGATAGGAGGCAGAGGAAGAAGGTATCAGAAAAATAGAGTGATGATAAAGTAGCAAGTCACAATAGTTTTTAAATTTTAGAAGAAGAAGGGGGGAAGAGTGAAAAAGATGTTACTCTAGACAATCATCCTAAAGAGATAGAAAAGGAAGACAACATGGAAATAATACAGGATAAGAACAAACTATGCGAATGCATACCAAACAACATGGAGCAAAGAAAGGATCAAGAGATGACCCCTAGTGAAGTTGGGACTGAGGACCAATAGCTATATGAGATACTTGAGAGAGAGAATCTTGATCTAGAGAAATTCTTAAACCAGGGAACGAGCAAAGGGATAGAATCCCTACCACAAGACGAATTTGACATAGTACAATAGCTTTTCCTCTGTCGATCTTAGATAAAAACATTAGGAAACAAAAGAAGCCATGAAAGCCATGATCAGGGAGGGGTCAAATCAATGGAGGAAATATCAAGACACTCAGCTAGGAACCCGGGCACGAAAAGAGGCAAAAAGAGTCAAAATGAACTGCTAATAGAGTGTGGAAAGATCATGATCAACTCACGTAAGATGAAAGATCTTACCAGTTACTCATTCAAAAACCCATCATCATGAATCTCACAACTTGGAATATCAAAGGTCTAGGAAGTAAAAGAAAGCAGAGGAATCTCAGCAGTAGAATAAAAGAAGAAAACCCAGATATGGTGTTCATATGGGAAACACAATGTTCAATAGATAAAGTTCGAAAGATACATAGCAAATGGCTCAGTAAGTATGAATACCTAGAAGTAAAAGCAATAATATAGCGGGTGTTATAGCTCCAAATCTCACTCTTATGGTTTGTGATGCTGCACTCATGGCCTAGGGCAACCCCTCCTTCCAGACCTGGTCCTAAAATTTAAAAAACAGTGTTTTATTCCCTATACACAACATTGCCCTGAGTTAAACGCATGTACACGTGGGTTTGTGTATACCCAACCCGCGTGTATGTATTAAAACACTTAAAAAAATAAATAATTCCTTATTTTCGAGCGGAGATCGCGGGTTTTACCTGCTGATCGCCTGTTAGTGCCCGTGGCCCAATTGTTCCCAACCAACTCCTAACTAAAAAACTACATTGGAGATGGTATAAAAAGACATCAAAGGGAAGGCCAAGAGAGAGAAAAGAGAGCAAGATTATTATGCTGAGACTTTTCCCTTAGACCAGGTCTGAAGTCCTTGGTGCTTTCTGCACTTCCCCCATATTGCATAGGAAACCCTTGTTTCCATGTGTATTAGTGATCTTTCATCCTTTATATCACCATTGAGTAAGACTTGGAAGGAGCTCTTGTTGGAGGCTTGAGGCTGGAACGAATCCGGGAGGAAGCTTTGCTTGGAGCCTGCTGAAGGTGTTTCAGGTGAAATCTTTCTGTTATATGTACTTTACTTGCCTTTATATAAAGAAACACGTCTTGGTTCCCGAAACAATCTTTCTTTATGCTTATGAGATTCTTGTCTTGAATTATTATGCAAGTAGTTACTTAAAGATTTTTATAACTAACTTTATAGCATGAAGATGGTTTGTGTATAAGTATTTGTCCATGTACTGTTGTGTTCTTCGATTTGTTTGTTTTACAGGTCAAAGGAGAAGAAGGGAACTCCAAGAAGGGTTTGGACCCTAAAGGCCTTCTTGAACGTAGGACATTAGGTACGTACCCTAAACATTAGAATTTGCTTACACTAAAGATAATGGCTGTGTGTGTGTTTCTTCGAATAAGCAATTTTCAGTCTGGTAGAGTCTTAACCCAAAGGACCCTCGGGGTACTTTCCCCTCAACCAGAATTGGCGACTCCACTGGGGAACAACACTCTTGTTGTTCCTAGTTTGGGTAGTCTTCAAGCCAATCAAGGCTCAGCCCCTCTGTTTGTTGGCTCTGACTATCTGATCTGTTCTTGAACTCTAAGCTTTTCCAGTTTTTTCAGTCTCTGTTTTTTATTTTTCTTGAAAATCTTCAGATACGCTGTTTTTCTGGATTACAGAAGCGTATATACGCGAGTTGTACTAAGTAAACCCGTGTATACGCGAGTTTCCTCAGTTACAGTCGCGTGTACACGCATTCTACACACCACTGCAGGCGCGTATATTATATAATTTTCAAGATTTATAAATTTTCTTTTTGCTGAATGTTTGTCTGGTGGTTTGGGTCAGTTTGAAGCAGTCATTTCCACTAACAATCCTCTGTTTAACAGGGGGCATCTTGTTTTGAACTCTCTCTAGTTATAAGGAGTATCAGTCGTGTTTTCGTTGATTGCAAGCGTCATTGTTTTTGACACACAAGATTTCTGGTTAAGAGTCTTGATTGCTCTGTTTTGGCAAAGTAGGAAGATTGGATTCAATCTTTGTGTCCATTTTGTTTCGGTGAACCTTTTGTTTGCTTAACGAAATCATTTTTGTGACCATTTGCTCCTTCGTTTCAGAAAGTTGTTAATTAACATCCTCTTGAAACTTGTCCTTTGATCTTTGGACTTTCATTGCTGCTTTTGATTGTCAAGAGTGATTTCAAATGCATTTATTTTTGTTGGATTTTCATCATTTGAAAGGTGTGAATTCACAAAAGTGTTTGGTTGCTTATTCGTTAATCATTGGTGTCAGTATTTTTGAGAGCCTTCTTTTAAAAAGACTTTTTGGTTTGATTGAAAGAAAATCTTTTGAAAGTTTTGAGTTTTGCTTTCTTAAACTTGCTTTTCATTTGATTTCCTTTTTTTGCGAAGTGAAAGTGCTTTGTGTTTATCTTAGAACTTGTTTTTATTGTTTGGACGAAATGATTGGTAACACATCATCTTCTATCTAAGCATTTTAGTGGCAAGAAAAATTTGATAAGTGAGCAACTTTCCTTCTCTGTTTTTAGAGTAGTCTTTGAATCTTGCATACACATATAGTTCTTACATTAGGATAGATTTGCATCTCTTTTTAGGCATATATAGTTTTTCTAGTTTTTGTGAGTGTGGAGTTTGAAAAGAAAAGTAAAATTTGTTTATATTAGAAGTACCTTCTGGACCTCATAGAAATTGCTCTTCATCGAAAACAAAAAGTGCATGTGCATGTAGCTAAGTTTTATTAATTTATTTTGCGTCCATAAAAACACCACAAGTTTCATCTCCATTACCTTGTGACTTAAAGAACAGCCTAATAAAACCAAGCGCTAATTAAAATCCATTAGAATTTTTTGTTTTAGTCAGTTACACCAACAAGTTCAGGATTTTAGGGCCTTGGATTAGGCGAGTGGAGAGTTAACTCTCCAAAGCCACATAAAACGTCAAACATAAGAGTCTGATTAACGAGAGTAAATCCAATAGCGTTAGGAAGACCAGGAAAGCTCCAGATCTGGGAGTTAAGCACGAGGGTCTGTGAAGACAGGGAAGAGAGATACCCCCTCTCCTACTTGTCTGAACTTACCTCACGACTGTTCTGCCTCGCTTGTGCGACGGGTTGGTACCCATAGTTCCCTCTCCTAGGGATCTACACAGGTGGCTGCAGAGGGGAATCCCGTGGCACCTGAGGTTGACGTTGTATCACTCTCAACAGTACTACTGGAGGGAACCCTTGCGAAGCTTGGGGGCTTGCACCGGCGCAGGCTGTTGTTAGGAGGTCAGCGTAACTTCCTCCGATACCTTCGCTGATAGGCCTGGGCCCTCATCATCCTAGACTATCTTCGGAAGGCCCCTTGATTCACTTTCTCGTATTTTGGTGTCCGGTCCTAATCACCCGGAGCGGAAATACTTGGAAGTTGTTTGACTGGCTGTATCTTTAGGGACTTTATAGTGTGTGCTCTGTGCTCCTAGTTGGCCTAGCTTTTTATTTTGTTGAGGCTTTAGTTAGATCATATCAAAAAATTCAAAGTGGTTGACCAATCTCCAAGATGGTCTTGAAGACTTCGTGGTCTCTCGCCACCAAGTTTAGAGCCTTCTCCTAGAAGGCGCAGAGGCAATACTACCGGTGGGGTCCGTCCCACGCCGGTTGACGCATCTGGGATTGATCCTTCCTTTCTGGACATTGGCGGCCAAGCAAGGCCTAGCATTTCTGAGAAAGAGAGGGACACTCCAGTCCTTTCTCGAGTTCACTTTCAAGCGGAGAATAACGTAGAGGTAGAATAACTTTCAGAGTCATTAGTGGCTCCAAATTCTCCACTACCATCTAGTCATCCAGACGTATTGCAATACGTTGGGACTCCGTCACATAGACCATCAAGTCCAGGTTACGCTACGCGCTTACCATTCATGACCACTACTGGAAGCATGGCTTCTACGAGTGCTACGACTATGCAAACCCCTACATCGGTGTAAGGGGGAGGACCCATTTCCATCCCCTCTGCTTCCTTGTTCGGATCTTTTGCTAGCACATCATTAGTGGGATCTACCTCCATTCCGTCCACGAGTGGAAATGCCCAAACCAATGCTTTTGGTACTGGACTCTTCCCTTTTGGCACCCAATCACAGGGTATTCCATCGATTCCGTTTAGTGCCGCTACGTCCATGATGGGCGGATCGGCTTCATTCCAAGGTTTTCCTTTCGGAAGTGGTCATATACCACATTCCAACCCAACGGTAGGATCCATGCCTTTTTCTTCTATAGGACAAAGCAGCAATCCTTTCCAAGGTTGGAATAACCCTGGGGTTAGTAGCGCAGGAGCTGGGAATTCATTTAGCGGCCAACAAGGGAATAGGCCGTACTCCACGGTTAGCATGTTTCAAAGTATTCCTCCCCTTGCTTCGGCTTGGAATCCATATAAGGGGTTATCAACTCCTTACCATTCTTTAGGAGGAAACTTTACAGGTTATGGAGGTTATACGGTAGGAGTTGGTCAAACTCCGAATTTTGCTAGACCACAAGGCTTGCCTTTTGGTTCAATAGGTTCTACTAGCCACTTCGGGCAGCCTGGTGCCTCGCAAATTCCAGGACAATCTTTTCAGAGCTTAGGGAGTTCCGCCCAGTCTGGGTGGAATCCCCTAGGTCCTCCTAGGCTTCCATTTCTGGCAACCTTAAACTTGCCAGATCTCACTAAGTTAACAAATGACCCAATCAGGTATAATCTGGCCTGGCCTCCGGTCCCAACCAAACTCCCTTCGGACATTCCAAAATTTGAAGGGAAGAGTGGTGAAGACCAAGGCGACCACGTAACCACGTTCCATCTGTGGTGCTCATCCAACTCCCTCATCGATGATTCGATTAGGTTGAGACTCTTTCAGTGCACCTTGACTGGTAATGCGGCCAAGTGGTATATAGAGTTGCCAGGGGGTAGCTTTACATCGTTCACTGACTTAGCCAATATCTTCTTAAATCACTTTCAATTGCCTGTCCGCTATGACGCCGGAACTGAACTTCTGGCCACCTTTCGTCAGGATAAGGCTACTCACATTTCCGATCACATTCAGGAATGGAGACAGAGAAAGAGGCTCATTAAAGCCAAAATTCCTCCCGAATACCATCTCGAGTGGTTTTTGAAGTCTTTACAACCCGAGATCTCCAAGGATGTCTCCATGTCTGGGGTCTATTCTGAGGAGAAAGCCATTTTTAGGGCCCAACAATTAGAATTGATCTACTCTCAGTCTGGGATCCTACAAAAGTACTTGGCAGATGCTCCTGGATCTCAGGTTGATTTAGCTAAGCCAAAGCCAGGTCCGCATGCGGATGGTATCGTTGGGTCAGTAGACACATCTACAGTGAACTTGTTGAATCAATTGTAGCAGTTGTCTTTGGAAACTGCTTCTAACAACCAAGTAACATTGTCTAATCCTCCCGCTTCCCAAACTTCTTCAATTAACGCCGTCCAATTTGATAACCCCAAAGGAAATCAAAGTTCCGATGGGAAAAAGAAAGGACATGGTAAGAAGAAGAATTCGGATGGGAAGCCCCATGCAAATAAATCCGTAACAACGATGGTGGTGGTAAAGGTGAGTCGAGAAAGAAAGTTAAGTTTCCTTGCAAGTTATGTAAAGGAGACCATCTAACTCATCTCTGCCCTAGGATTGAAGACGCTCAGCGCTTGTTAGGACAGCAAGGGACTACTAGTTCACAAGCTGTGTTAACTAACCCGTTTCCCCAAGGGCAACAACTTCTTGCTGGCGCGAGTTCAAATCCTGGGACCTCCTCAGGGGGCAACCAGGAAGGGGAAAAAGCATCAAATGTTTTTATGATGGGTTCAAATGTCCATGTGACTACTCGGTCACGTGATTATGGTGAAGCCGAAACGTCTAAGGATAAAACTGTTCCAGGAGGTACTGACCTTCATATTGAGCGACCCCCTGTTGAGACTATACCTCGGATACCGAAAGGTTCCGACAAACGTGCGACGATTAACCCTAATGCTAGGGCCGCTCAGAATTACTCCATTGTGGAGGATCTAGCTCAAAGGCCGTGTGCTATGTCCGCTTTAGAGGTTCTCCAGTCGTGTCCGGCTTAGAGAAGTGATTTACTCTCCGCAATTGGAGCAGTTGATCCGGCTAACTCTTTAGTGCTCACTTTTCACATGTTAAATGTCAAAAAGCGACTCCCTCATCTTATGGCTTTTCAGATAAAGTCTACATACCGGAAAATCAATATTTTTCGCACCGTTATAGATGAAGGAGCTTCCACATGTGTCATGTCGATGTCATGTTGGAAGGCTATTGGTTCACCTTCGGCTGTTCCTTCACCAACCGTCTTAACTACATTTGATGGTCATTCTCACAAGCCGCATGGGATTATCCCGGCCTTTCCTATATGTGTTGGAGGGAAGGTCGTTAATATCGAAGTTGAAGTTGTAGATGCTAACCTAGACTATAATCTCCTATTAGGAAGGAACTGGGTATACGAAATGGAAGCCATCGTATCGACTCTGTTTTGTGTCATTTGCTTTCCTCATGAGGGGAAAATCGTTAAGGTTGATCAATTGGACTATTCTCCAATCGATCCTCAAGCAAGCTCCGACTCTACTTTTCCTTTGGTGGATAACCCTCGCCCACCGATTGAGAATTTAGGAGTAGGGATGTATTCCTCATTAATGGGTACGTTTGATCTTCCCTCTCCTTTCGCAAAAATCAATGCTATTTCATCATCCAAGGAGTCTCCTCGAGAAGAGTTCTTCCGAACTCATCATTTTCCCGACCCTTAGACCTTGCCTTCACCTACGACCACATTATTTGAAGGACAAGTAAATGGAATGGCATTTCCTATATCTGCAGCTGAGCTTAGATATCAGTCTATCGTAGACTCTACAGATAACCACACCACTCCTTTTTCTGAAGAAGAGTTGGATGGTCATGTGGCCCCAGCCTGGAGCCTAGATTCTATCTCTACCTTGGATTGCTTGGATTCAATTTTACCTTCTGAAGAAGCAATCCTTGAAGCAATGATGGGTATAGATCAACCTTGGGAAGACTTACACCATCATTCGTACTTTCTTCCTCCTTTGTAGGAAGTAGAATCTAGGTTTTCCGAGCTCTGTACTAGTGATGTTGATATGGTGTCAAACCCTTTGGCTCCAGCACACATTCGCGCTGAAGGTAATATGTCGGTAATGTCAAAAACGATACCCATCAATATCTCTAGGGACCCTAACATCATTGAGAATATCTTCAGCGGAATTGAGTGTTCCCCTGAAGAAATTCAAATCTACATCGACCTCTTTAAAGAATATCGTGACGTATTTGCTTGGTCTTATGAATAAATGCCTGCATTGATCCTTCTATAGTTCAACATGAGATCAAGACATATGAAAACACGAAACCTGTTCGTCAAAGACTTCGTCTCATTAACCCTAGGAAAGCAGCAGCTATCAAAGCTGAAGTCCAGAAGTTGCTAAAGGCGGGTTTTATATACCCTGTTCCTCTTACTGATTGGGTTTCTAATCCAGTCCCCGTAGATAAAAAGCAAGGAACAATCCGTGTATGCATCGATTTTAGGGATTTAAATAAGGCTTGTCCAAAAGACAATTACCCCACGCCATTTATTGATCAAATTATTAACAAGTGTGCGGGTAACAAGATTTTTTCCTTCATGGATGGCTTTTCAGGTTATAATCAAATCTCTATCCGTCCTGAGGATCAGCATAAGATAGCCTTCATATGTCCCTGGGGTACCTTTGCATATCGAAAGATGCCTTTTGGTCTTAAAAATGTTGGAGCCACGTTTTAGCGGGCCATGTCATACGCTTTCCACGACATCAAACATGTCATCGAGGCATACTTAGATGATCTCGCTGCTCGTTCTCGAAAGAGAACAGATCACCCTAGTCATCTTCGATTAGTCTTTGAGAGATGTCGTTTTTATAAAATCCGGTTGAATCCCAACAAGTGCGTTTTCACGGTTACGTCCGGTCAGCTGTTAGGGTTTATTGTATCCAATGAAGGGATTCGGGTTGATCCTTCAAGGTTGAGGCAATAATTCAGTTTCCTCCCCCGTCTTCACTTCGGCAACTTCAAAGTCTTCAAGGGAAGGCTAACTTCTTAAGACGGTTTATAGCAAATTACGCCGAGATCACTAAAGGGTTCATGCGTCTACTACGGAAAGGAGTTCCATTTATATGGGATGACTTTGCGCAGCGGTCGTTTGATGCTTTGAAAAAAGCATTAGTCTCTGCCCCGCTTTTGAGTCCACCAGATTATGGTAGAGACTTCCTTTTATATCTCGCCGCAGCAGAATCAACCATTGGTATGGTTCTAGTTCAGGAGGACGATGCTCTCGCCGAGCACGTCATTTATTATTTGAGCCGAGGCTTGATAGGCCCTGAGCTTCGCTATTCTCCGGTTGAGAAGTTGGCCTTGGCAGCTGTCCATGCTGTCCAACGGCTCCGTCATTATATTTTGCTACGTAAAAACTTTTGTATTAGTGGCAATCAATCCATTTCAATTTGTCCTCAGTAGGCGAGTGATTGGGGGCAAATATAATACATGGATAGTCATTTTGCAAGAATTCGATCTCAAGTTCTTGTCTGCCAAATCTAAGAAATCCATGGTTTTCGCGGAACTTATCTCGGAGCTACCTTGTGGAGATGATATTGTTTATGAGGAAAGTTTACCCGAAGAACATATATTCCTCATCTCTGCACAAGACCCTTGGTATGGAGATATCATTGTTTATCTCCAAACTTCGAAGTGCCCCTCTACTTTCTCCAAGGATGTACGTCGCAAATTACGTCACCTGGCAAAGAACTATGTTATTGTTGGTGACACATTATATCGTCGAGGGGTTGACTCAATCCTCCGGCATTGTTTAACCTTAGAGGAAGCAGAGTCTGTGCTCAATGATTGCCATAGTGGAGCTTGTGGTGGTCATCTATCAGGGCTTGCTACAGCCCAACGCATCTTACATGCTGGCTATTTTTGGCCTTCACTTTTTAAGGACTGTGTGGAAGCGGTCAAACGCTGCCACCCATGTCAAATCTTTACTCGCAAGATGCGTGCGCATCCAGCTCCTCTTTTCCCCGTTGTCACTGTCAGTCCCTTTACTAAGTGGGGCATTGACTTTACGACTTGTAATCCGCCTTCAGCGGCGAATCACAAGTACATTATCGTGGCTGTAGACTACTTCACGAAGTGGGCTGAGGCCATGCCTACTTATAAGAACGATAGTGACACGACAGCTTTGTTTCTTTTCAATCAGATCATCTCAAGATTCGGTATCCCAAGGGAGATTGTCACTGACCATGGCAGTCATTTCCAAAATCAACTAATGTCTGAGTTGGCTCGTAAACTAGGCTTCCGTCAGGAGCATTCATCCCCTTATTATCCTCAGGCCAATGGGCAAGTCGAGGTAGTTAATAAAAATCTAAGACGATACTCCAATGGACAATCGATAAAAATCGGTCCAATTGGCACATTATGTTGTATCCGGCTCTATGGGCATAACCGAACCTCCATAAAAACGGCTACTGGTTTTTACACCTTTTCAGCTGGTTTATGGGATGGAATCCATCTTCCTGGTCGAATGCGAAATTCCATCTCTTAAGTTGGCTGTTGAACTCCTTCCAGAGACTTCGAGTCTCGAAGAGCGCCTAGTTCACTTGGAACATCTCGATGAGCAGCGTCGAGACGCCGCCACGATGAATGAGGCCCATAAGAAAAGGGTTAAAACGTAGTATGATAAGTCTGTCCGTCCTCGAGTCTTTTCTGAAGGTGACCTTGTCTTGGTCTACGACCAAGATAAAGACACCTTGGGGGTAGGCAAATTTAAGCCTATGTGGTACGGTCCTTTCATTGTTAAACGAGTTTTAGAAAAAGGGTCGTATGAGTTAATCGACTTTGAAGGGAACAAGCTGGCGGAGCCCCGAAATGGGCTCTACCTAAAGAAGTACTTTGCTTAGTTTAGGCTGGGTAATGACTTCTTTGTACTTTATGTATATATTTATACATATATCGTCAAGCGTTTTCTGATATCAGTGCTTTTTGGTTTGCTGTGGCAGGTGCTGATGGATGATTTGGTCTATTTTGGGTTCGCCGATGGTGCTAGTCGGCACACTCGGAATCTTGCTTCTGCAGCTTGGGTACTTTATTATCCAACTGGTCAATTGATGGTATCGAGAGGCGTATGTATCAGTCCTGCTTCAAACAATATGGCCGAGTATACAACTGTGATCAATTTGTTATCCGAGGCAATCTCTTATGGGATCGACTCATTGGTAGTATATCTTGATTCTCAATTGATAGTGTCTCAATTAAATAAAATTTATCACGTTAGGGATCCATTATTATATCGCCAATATTTAAGGGTGAGGTTGTTGCAAAGATCATTGATTTACATTAATTATTTGCACATTCCGAGATCTCAAAATTGGTTAGCTGATTCTATCGTTAATCAAGCATTAGGCTGGCATATCAATCATTCATCATCATAAAATCATGCATCAAAAATTCAAACTGTATATATATAATATATTATTATATATATATATATATATATATATATATATATATATATATATATATATAGATATATATATATATATATATATATATATATATATATAGATATTTATATAAGATATATCATAAAGCGCCTCGAGTGTACATATGTGTGTCCAAAAATATACAAAATTGGGACTCAAATGCCCATAATCATGTCAGGCATATCTAACACCTCGGCTCAGGATGAGCATCTAAATATGTAACTATGGCATTGGCTACACGCCGAAAGACGTGAAACCAGTCACATGGCATGCCAACCACATGACGCTGCATATCGGAGGAAGGTCCTCTATCTCGGCCATCGGTACTCGGCAGCTCAGTCTCGCCAAGTGTCGCTCGACGTTGTTGAGGGTCCGTTCCGTATCGGCAGCCGCCTCTTCGGTTCCTCGGCCATGCCGTCCATGCCGCGGGAATACATCTGGTCGTATGGGCTCGATGTCTGGAACATGATCATCATATTAGTCATTCAAGTCTCACCAAAAATATTTTTCAAAATTTATTATTATATTTGAAAAATCCAAAAAAAAAAATCATAAAATCATAAAAAATTCTTACCAATCTCGCCCCATGTTGCATCCGGTGGTAACACTAGATCAGGATCTCCTCGGAAATCCAACCCAGCATAGGGGTAGTCATCTACGGTGATGATCTGCTACTACCACCAGGCAAAGAAGTCATCGTCGAATGCATTCCTTGGGACATCCCCACCCCCAGACGTTTCATCAAGTCAGCCCACCGGCCCATGCGTGGATCACGTGGACTGTTGATGGCAACTGCTACCCTGGGGCAGAGTGCGGGAACCTTCTCGAAGAAGAAAGTGCACAAGATGGTCCCGAACCCAAAGTTCTTGGTCCGTCCCCTCTTGATAGAAGTGAGTTGTTCCTTCATGTTGGCAAGAAGAGGAGTACACCAGTCAAGCACAGTGGTGAGACAGTCCACTGCCACGCTCATGGTTACCCATGATGCCTGATGTAGTGAGGATGATCCGTTCACTCGAGCTATGGTGAACAAGATTATCCTGAGTGACAAACTCGCCACATGTGGGATAGAGATCTGGCTCCCAACCTTTCGATGACCCGGGTAGTAAATTTGTACATAGTCATCTACACTGAGGCTATTCCGTGTCCTGCCTTGGGAATGTACTACCTCTCCCCTTCGGGAAAGGCCCGTGATAAAATATATATTTTCCACTTCTATTCTGAGTGGCATCTGATCAATAATGAATGCTTCCTCATCGACATCCCAATAGTCAATGAGCCTCTCGAGCAAACGCGTGTTTGCTTTCATATTTGGCAATTTGAAGAATTTTAGCAACCCGCATCCCCGTAATGCCTCTAATGCCTCATCATTGCCCATAACTTCATTATCCACGGCTGAGTGCTCTCTTTCACGCCATGTGAGAGTCATCCTGGAAGAAAAAAATCATTTTCATCCGTTAGTTTTGTGTATAAAATTAGTTTGTTGCGCACACGCGGGTTCCTCTGTATACAGTCGCGTGTAGGGCCGTCGTATACGCGAGTTCTATATAGTCAACCCGCGTGTATGCCGCAAAGGAATTTTTTGCAAAAATCCAACGGTAAAACATCAACTAAAATTCCTAAAAACTATCACAATTAATTGCAAGACAAGTTTGAGGCTTACCTGGAAGTTTCTGGCAGGTTTGAATGGTTGAATTGGTCACAGGGAAGTTTTCTCCTTTTGCTCCACAATTTTTTCTCTCCAAGTCAAATGGTGATAGTGGTAAGTCAAAAATGCCTTTTATAAGTTTTGAAAATGCAAAATTTTTTCAAAATTTTATTTTGTTTGACCTCATGTGACTTTTAACTTGGGAGCTTGGAATGCCGAGTTTGGTTTGTTTTTCAGGACATTTTGGACATTTTTCGACAATTCGAGACGGTTCCATGACCGCTGGCCCGTCATGGCAGGTATCGTGTTTTCACTGGCATATAGGTTAGGGACACCATTTTTTCCGTTGCATTATGCATACTAGCCTCCACATGACCGATACATCTGCCTTAGGGTCCACCCCATCGTGTTATGGTTCGTAAGCCATTTTCACTCGCCGATTCTTTAAATCATGACACGATGGTAGAGCCATCCCTTTAAATGGCATCGTAGTTAGCACCTCACTGACATTTGTTGCCCATGCTGCTTCGTTTTGAGTAGGCTCGGGAGTCCTCTGTAGTCCGCCATGAGTTATGCGTTGAAGACTCATTCCTCTTTACTTCTTCGCTTCGTTCTGGCCTTATACCCTAGAGGCTCTATGTGTGTCGAGATGTACTTCTGCATTGCATGTTGACCATTTGCACCTTTTGGCCTAGATCCGGCTTCACTTGGACTCGTGTTTAAGCCAACTTTTGACCATGATGTCTGCAAAATCAACCTTGCATACCTTTGAATTCTACAGCTTGACATACCTGATCCGTGGAGGAACATACCTCTGAGTGTCACTAGACCAGTTTTCACCTCCCTGCATTGAGCATAGGAACGTTCCTTTCCCAGGAACTAGATCATCTGTTTCACCGACACTCGTTCTTTCCACTGTACCATAGCATTCTTTTATTCTTTTTCCGGCTTAACAGAAAAAAAGAAAAAAAATTAAATATTCCAAAAAAGAGCGGGAACAGGGACATTATTTCCATTTATTGTTGGCAGCTAGAGTCAGTCGTGTTGCCCTTGAACGAA